>CM060833.1:91730000-91870000 GCA_030762175.1 Metallyticus violacea | reverse complement strand
TGCTTCGCTAGCCGCAATGAACAGCTGCCGTCCTGGTGGAGTTGGTGAGCCGGTTGTTGCATCAGACTCAGTGTGAGTGATGGAGACTTCCAAAGAACAACAAGGTATACCACCTCTCCGGTTTATCACAACCGAAGGTCACATGGCGGTGCATATTCACCGCAGAATGCAAGTGTTTGTGGTCAGGTTCTGGTATCAAGATTTTGAAGCTGTTGGTCGTCTTTTCAAGGACCATGACAGTCCTACGTTATCATGGCAGCCAATCTGCAGTGAGTCAATAATAATGTGAGCTGATAGACTTATCGCAGGAGTACGGTTGACCCTGTGGTTCATACAATACTGAGGGACAGGTTGTATTATCGTAAGGTTTGCACTCTGTGGGTACCAAGAAACCTGATTGAAAAACAAGAAATGGCACGAGCGCGGACCTGTCAAAATTCCGGATCCTTACTGAATGAAGGGCGACAATTACCTGCTTTACCTTGTGTGTGAAACCACCTTCCATCTCTATGATCCCAAAAGCGCCTTGCAGGCATGTAGTGGAAGTATGCAAGGTAACACTACAAGAAGATAAGCACTGGTCAGTGTAAGAAAGGTGACAACGATGCTGTTCTTTTAAAGAACTCTTAGAGTGAGGCATCAATGCTGATCGAAACATCAGCAACCTCGCATCGCTGAGGCGGTAGATTAAGATCAAGAAGTGGGGATTCCTAACGAAGATTATTATCTTTCCTCACTAGGTCCCATGCATTCAAACAGTATGTAAATATTGTCACCCAGCCTACAGCCTATAGCTCATATATGTCCCCATGTGATGCCATTGTGTTTCGGGAGTTGAATGTTTGAAAGCGGCCCTCTTTTGTTCCGACAAAGAAGTGAAGGAGAGAGTGCACAGCAGGTTCCACTTTTTAAACTTATTTTGATCCACATACGGTTTAATGCACAATACGAGGGTAAGTCCATAAGTTTCCGCCTAGCCATTTCTAGGTAAGATAAAGGCAAAAACTATATTTCACTTTTCAATATACCTCTCAACCTTTATTGCAATATACCTCTCACATCTTTGCATTAACATTTCAATCCCCCCCGCAAAATAGTCAGAAGTCTTGAATGCACAATGGGCATAAATAGCATCCATCACTTCTTCGTTGCACTTAAATTTCCTTCCTCTACGGCCCTTCTTTAGTTTTTAGTAGAAGAAATAGACACTGGGAGCTAGATTTGGGCTATAGGGTGGATGGTCGTGCTCCTTGAAGTCGCATTTCTTCACAGATTCCTTTACAAAAAGAGCTGTGTGCACAGTTGCGTTGTCGTGAAGAAGGCATATACCACCACTTAGCTTTCCTCGCCTTTTCTCTTTGATGGAAGCAACGTGCAGCAGGCCAACATAGTACTCCACATTTACTGTGGTGTTCCCATCCTTGAAGTCAATGAAGAGTATTCCTTCACAGTCCCAAAAGATAGTGGCCATGATCTTCTTGGTTGACTGAGTGGCTTTGGCCTTTAGAGACGATGCTTCGCCAGTATTACGCCACTCCAATGATTCCCTTTTGGTCAAGGGATTATAGTGGGAACCATACTTACATCTCCTGTAACAAATGGTTTTCAGAACTTCTCTCTCGTTGCCACGGCAGAGCTCCAAAAATGCTTGACAACAGATGACTCGTTGCTTGCTGCTTTTGGACTGAGGAAAGAAGTCTAGGCACCCATTTTGCACTAACCTTATTCGTGTTTAAATATTCATAAATAATTCGAAGGACTGTTGTTTTATAAAGACCCGACATTGTTGCTATTTCTGTAATTTTGAGCCGCCGGTCTTCCATAATTTCTCTTTCCACAAGAGCGATGTTTTCAGGAGTGAGCTCCTCCAAGGGCCGACCTCCACATTCTTCGTTTTTAATGCTTTCTCGACGCATTCGATAAAGTTTGGCCCATTATTTTACGGTAGAATATGAGGGGGATGTTTCCCCATATACACTGTCCAATCACTGTTTAATTTCATTTGGAGTAATCCCTTCTTTTGTGAAGAACTTACTACCAGCTTGATACTCCATTTTGAACATGTCCCAATCCTCTACACATAGCCTTCTTTATGCAAATATATCTGAACAACTGAACACAGCGGAACGAAAGTTACAGCTTCAGTTGTTTACTTAACAGTTATGGTATGACACCAGATAAGGGTTTCCTGAAGTCGATAATCCTTATCGACGAGGCCGGAAACTTATGGCCTACCCTCGTAGTGCATAGTTAAAAGAGTTGATTGTGCTGGAGGGTGTACGTATGAAGCGAGCTATCTAATAAACTACGTGACCTTGGCAAACAGTCATGTTCCTAGTTTTTTATAGTATGTAAGCCAAGCCTGTTTTAAAATGTTTTTATTGAACGTTCTGAAAATTTGCATATAAATTAAAGAAGTGATTATAATTCTATAAAAATTTGTCATTAGTTTCAGATATTATTTTTTATAAATTTATTATAACACTAGGAATATTTTAGATAGTCTTTGTGATAAAAATAGTTATTTTATAGTTAAAATGTGGCACTAAATTATTTATATTAACATAAAGCTTTAACTATCTATAATTTTTCTTAATCAAGTAATCGTTAGCTTAACGATGCAACGGGGTCACACAAGAATGCGCAAGTTTGGTGCATATCTTTAAAATCTCAAATATATATTTTCCATTGGCTGGTTTAAGTTCAGCTGCCACAAGTTCGCTATTTTAGAAAGTTTCAAACATTTTTTTTTTTTTTTTTTTTTTACATTAGCTAGTTTAAAGGTTAACAGCACAATGGTCTGCCGTGTTTAAAGCCCTTAACGAGCTTAAAAGTTCTTGAGTTTAATTAATCCTGCAATGGCAGTCTTTTAAACGCAGCGTTACACTCGACCCTCGAGTTTATCGTATAGAGTTTATGGTCCTCTTGGTCTTCCGAGCTACCGTAACCGAAAACACGAGACTTTGTCTTTTGCCGACTTTCACAAGTTAGCATTATGCCGTGTTATACATATATACTCATATCTAAATTACTAATTACATACATAAAATATGATTAATAGGTTTGCAACATACATACTACATTATATTTATATTTTAGTGAGGATAGGTCGTAAACACTGTATCAAGTTTCTTACTGCTCTAAGCAGTTAAATTTGAGTAAGGCATCGATCAATAAGGAATTACAAAAGCAGAATGTATTGGTTTGAATCTTGCTTGCGCCAGGTTTACTAGTTTGGTCCTTTCCCTGTGCTCTCTCCTTCGACTTGAGAAAGTAACAGCAGGTACATTTGATGTCAAAGGTCTAATTCGTGTCATCGTTATTTCATTAATTCCCTTTGTCGTTTTGAAGACCTTGGAAGTTGGCGTTGGATATTTCACAACTACAAAAACATCCGACAGTTCTACGCAACTCCGACACGAACAAATTTACTTCACTGATAAAAACTCACTATGGAGACAATACTTGTTAATGTTTGTAGAGTGTCAATGTAAATAGAGTTGAAAGTATTTAAGAAATCATCAAACATTCAAAGTTTATACATTTAGCAGTCAACAACTTGCCTGTAGGTGATGAATTTGTGCGATATGAATGGCTCACTTCCAAATATGTATGATCATTTTTAGGACCTGCAAAAAAGAAATATTACTTTAGTTTATTTTTGTTCAGTTGAATGGTATGAAATGTTTTAAATTGTTCTAAAATAATTTTAGTTCACTTTTTCTAAAAGTTTAGTGCATTTGTCACATTATAAAAGTAATTTCTTTATAACAGTTGACCAACCCTCAATGTTTATATTGATTATAGCAGCAATCATCTTTTACGCTTACCATAGTAGTTCATTCGTCATTCTATTTGAACAAATAAAATTTTAATTGCAATATCTCTTTGTAAAACATAATACAAGTTTCAGGAACAAAACTACAATAGAATTACAGTAATAAAGCTAAATAAAAATGCAAAAGCAAAGTTTCTTATATCAATTTTCAGAATGTAACAGTTGGTTACTTGATACCTCTTGTGAGAAGTATCTTATACGAAGATCATTCATATGAAGCAAAGGTTGTTTATATGAAGGAAGTAAATTTTATTATTAGCTTAATCACTGAGATCAATTTTATAGGCGGCAGACTCTACATACGGTCAGCAAGTTTCTCATACCCACCAATAATATCCCGCCTGTGGTGCCTCAGTAGTAAAAATTGGCGTTAAACACTACTAAAAAAAACCAATAATATCTTCGTAAGAATAAACCCATATTCTCTGCTCAAATAATAAATGTCATCTTTTGTAATTCCAGTGTTAGTTTGTTCAGTATATTAGAATTTTCGAATGTAAATGTTTAAAAATTGGGAATATGTCGGAAAATGTAACACTCAATGCATAAATGTACCTAAGATCTACAAATCAAGATTTTTTTTTATTATTATTAAACAGTCTTTCCCGTTCTGCAGCATTCATTAAGAACATGTGAACTTCGCTGGCGCTCTTAACGCTTTTAGAAAATTTGCTTTTGAAAAGTATCTACACATAATAATAGATTTCATTAATTGCTTGCTGAGTAGTAATACACAATATAGTATCCGATTGATATATATATATATATATATATATATATATATATATTAATGAAAAATAAAAATAAAGAAACACCATTAACAATGTAACAAATTAACACTAATAATAAAAGTAGATAAAGATAAAACACAGAGAAAGAGTCACACTTGAAATTGCTATATTTCGAACTACTGCGAGTTCTTCAATGGCAAGAAGCTAGACCATTGAAGAACTTGCCGTTGAAGAACTCGCAGTAGTTCGAAATATAGCAATTTCAAGTGTGACTCTTTCTCTTTGTTTTATCTTTATCTACTATTATTATTAGTGTTAATTTATATATATATATATATATATATATATATACAGAATGTCCAGCCCAAACTATTCATTTTTATATAGGCAGCTCAAATAAATTTTGTGTTATGATTTCGCAGATGTACGCACTAAAATTTGATTGGGAATACTGAAAGTCCTCCGCGATGGTTCACTGCTGTGGAATATTTTGGAGCATTATTCTGGTATTTTCACTCAAAAGGCATTTCCGGATTGCGTTAATAAACGGAAACTTTATAGAATCGAATTGGATTTTGAAATCAAAAACCAAGGCAGAAAAGAGGCGCGAACACTCGCTGATAATCGATCTTCTTTTTAAGATTGTTAACATTGGCTGTGAGCTATCGAATATCCTGAGAGGTGCGCTAATTTGAAATATATCGCTCAAATATGTAGCTATAAAGGAATCAAACACTACCCAACATTTATTTTTACCTATTTATTGTTATGTTATTGTCAATAGTTTCGTAAATATGTTTCTAGAGATATTAAAAAAAATCAAGCCTGTGTGTTTACCCCTTATTTGAGCTTTTCTGGAGGTCTAAAATAATTTATGAACAATTTAGCCTGAACAGATAATAATGAAGCATCTTAAATTAATTTTCATTCATGAGCTCTTGCAATTGAATTCTTCTATTAGGACTTAAAGTTTGAAAAACCTCTAGATGCAAATGAATATGTACTATGACGCAAAAAAATACCAACTTAAAAAGATAAACAATGCTAATTTAAAATGTAACTTCCCCCTGATCTTTGCAGAGTACGAATGGTTGGTATCCATATCTTGTGGTTCACAATAAGGACGGGCAGGTGCCCAGTAAGTCAGTTGCACGGGTCGTGATACAGTCACCACCAAGCCTTACTTGGTGACTGTACGAAAGGACGTATTGTGTAGAAAAACACTCGTTCTATTTCCGGTATTGCCAATGCAGTCGATAAAACAGAAGAATGTGCCCGACATTGCATTGTCTTATTCCAATAGAAAACAAAGGAGGGTTTTAAGAAAACATGTTGGACAAATGTGGGAAAGCTTAAGCAATCCTAATTTGAGAGTCTCTTGTCGCACCACTTCCGAAGAGACTAAACGAAGTCTTGTGTTGGTTAAAAAACAATGACAATTTCAGATTTGTTCTATTTCCTGTCAGAAGACATGTTATATATTTTTCTTTTACATTTTACGTCAACCATCCTATTGATCGTAGAATAGTTTATTTTTCTTATTAGAAGTTAGAAAGAACATTTTAATGTCCTCTTGTAATTTTAGAGCAATCCTAGTTTCCTGGCACTCATAAAATTATTTTGCCTACAAAGATTTCCTTTTCAATTTGATGTTAGTTAAGAGGTTAATGCATCTTTGCATTTTACATTCTTCTTAATATGATTTTATTTCCATTCTCTCTGTAATAATAATTCAAGAAGATTCCTTATCAACATTTAAACTTGTATATTTCAATAAATTAAATAATATATAGATACTGCTCGTATCAGATCACACACACACGTTTCCATTTTATGAACAAAAAAAAATAAAGATCTTGATTACCTATCCCTTGTTTGCTTATAAAGTTAATTGTATTCTCCCTCAAACGCCTCCCAGTTCGTTTTACCGATTACTTAATCACTCCCCAATCTCTAACTTACAGGTGCCACAGACTACAGCTAGCTTGAAGGCTTGTCCAAAGCGGTAATCATGTTCTTGCCCATACTCTTTTTCCTATTGCTGTACTATATGCTTTAAATATGCGATCTGGATTCCCAGAATTCGTAATAATAAAATAATCTCGATATCAATGGTAAAAATCTCTAAGGCTAGACTCGTAAACAGGATGTCTGTGATTCGAATTCCATCAGGACCGTACTTCCTAATAGAAAAAATTTCCAGACTTTTCTCAGCTTTTGTACATGGGAAATGCCAGAGAGGCACTCTAAGCTTAGATCTGGGTCTGTTCCTTCCCTCTCCCAAAGAGAAAGTCATTCCTACATCACACATTAAAATTTTTGTAACATTTTCAAAAAAGAAAGTGTTTTTAGAATATTTTTGTGAAAAATAAGGTGCAAAAGTTTAGTATGCCATTCAACGACATTTTTTCTTTGCTCCTAAAGGATTTTCAAGGCTTTATGCATTGGGGTACATTTAAAGAGAAGCAGTGCAATTTCTTATGCCTTCTGCTTTAGCATTCATCAAATGTTAACCATGGATTTCTGTGTTTATTATAATTTAGTTTTAATCCATAAATAGTAGTAAATGAAACCCAGGTTTGAATAAACTACGTGCCTGCTGGAGCTAAAGCATGTCTCTTTTGTATGAAATAACCTTCAAGAATTCGAGGATATGCAGTCTGGCGTGGGCGTTTTGGAAGGGTTGGGAGTAGGAACTTACGTTCTTGCTCAACTTCGGTAGGGTAAAGCGGAGACCTTTGACTCTGATTATATTTTACTTACTTTTTGATTTTTACCTCGATACGCTTAAAGTGAAAGATTTTTTTTCCAAAATAAAAACATATTACTCATAATCTACTCGTCTGAATTATCTTTGGAAGCGCAATGGTTATCACACATCTACTTTAGCTGCCACCATATACGAATATTACAAATATCGAATGGGTTGATTTAAAAAGTAATGATAAATCAAAGTGAAGATTTATGTGATTAGAACACCGTCAACACATTGAGCTATTGCTTTTAATTTTGTTAACAAATCTTTGTATTAAAGTGGAGCATTAGAAATAGACTCATATGCTAGCAAACGTGTTGTTTTATAATCATAAAATATCAAATAATTGTGTTTAATTGGGTAGAATGAATGTTACAAAGTTAGAAATGCTGTTTTAAAAACATTCGAGATAATCATATTGACTGCTATGTTCATTATGGTGGAATATGCTTTTCGCTACCATTAAGAATGACGGAAATATAAAATGTGGAATTTACAAAGTGTTTCACAATTCCATGGGTGATAGAGAAGATAATAAGGTAAACTTTCTATCATAAACTTGTGAATACGTAATCGTACAGCTTAAATGTTGTAGCCCATGTTCCAATGCCACATTCGACAGATGACCTTGTTACAGAAACTTCTGATCATGAAATATACGCATGTTGTTCGTGTAAAATATTCCTTACAGTCGTTGCACATGTAATCGCTCGTGAACTGGTGCATGTGATTGCTCACTTATAACGTTAAAATTTCTTCCTCAAGAAGTTGTTTAATGTAAGCTGGATAATAAATCTCCCGTTAGCTGCAAACGCTTACTAGTATTGTTGAGGTGTTATGAGCTGGGTGTCATCTTAATGAAGACGATAAATCCTCTAATTTTCTTTGACATTATCTTAAATTTCTGCATATACAATGTGCATGTCAAAGATTTCTGGTAACATGTATTGAATCATACAATCAGTAAACCTGAATTCAACAAGTGGCAGCAAGACTGCCCTGAGTACCTCCTAAATGAAAATTACACCAAAATAACAAAACCTACCTAATACACCTAAGCAGTAGACAACCTAACTAATGGTACAGGACACTTAGCCCTTTTAATAACGCCATTCAAATCTAAAACTACTCTTTCGGTCACAGATTATTAAGATGCCTTCTTTCTCTCTGACGTCCATTGAAGCTTATAATACAATATTGTGAATATTCTGTATATTCTATTTATGAAAATGAAAAGTCTTCGTATAAAATAGGGTAGTTATTAATACAAGGAGTGTTCTAAAAGTTCTCGGACTGACTCGGAGATGCCGTGAAGATGGCCAAATTACTATGAAAAATGTGTCTAAAGTGTCATCCTTTAGATGGTGCGCTATAAAGTTTCAGTCAATTGTTTCTGATGATCCTGTAAATATTTTTTTACAAAACGGATAAAACTGAAATACGAGCTGTCATAAATAATTTCGTTTTGAAGGACCTAGCCCCAACAGAAATACAAAAGGAGTTAGATTCCACATTAAAAGATTTTTTTCCCTTCGTTTTCGACGGTTAAAAAGTGAACTGCTGAGTTTAAGCGTGATGTACATCCATTCAAGATGATGAGCGTCCAGGGCGTCCCAAAACGGCTACAACCGAGGAGAACGTGACAACAATTAACAAAGCCGTACCCGATGCTTGCCGATTGAAAATACGCTACTTGGTTTACATTGCAAAGACCTCGATAGGCCTTATACACTACATTTTCCAATAAAAATACTTTCCGTTCGATGGATGCCGCGTTTATTAACAATGGACCAAAAACCGAACGAATGAACATTTGGCAAGATTGTTAGACTTGTTTAAACCAATTTCAGTGAGTTGCTCCGACGCTTCATAGCAGTAGAAGAAACATCACAACACGTCAGAGATAAAGGAACAGTCCAAATATAGGTGGAACAGGTGAAAGTAAACCAAATAAAGCAAAAACGGTTACACCTGCAGGAAAAGTCATTTTACATTTTTTTGGGAATCCCAAGATATGGTGCTCTTTGACTAATTCCAGACGGACAGAAACACTACAGGGGATATTACGCTTCACCAATAAATCAACTGAAGGATGCTATTTAGGCTGAAATTCCACACCTTGCGAAAAAAAGTTCTGTTTCACTATGATAATGGGCCTTCAATTCATGGGTCTAGAATTGTTGCTGCAAAACTGCATGATCTTCGCTGTCAAGTGCTTCCACATCTGCCAGATTTGCTGGATTTGGCTCCCAGCTTTTTGTTCCCAGACCTGAAGAAATAGCTGGGTGGAAGATTCACATCAAATGCAGAGGTTGCAACTTAGACAGATGCTTATTTTTCACAATTGGACAAATCTTATTTTACTGAGGGCATTGAAAAGTTGGAAATTGGTTGGATTAAATGTATTGATTTAAAAGATGACGTCGTTAAAAAATAAAAAAATTCACTTAAATCTTGTGTATTCTTGGTTAGGACGAGAACTTTCAGAACTCACCTCGTAAGTGCAGAAAGTACAGAATTTTAAAAATTAAATATAGAAAGTCGATACACAGAACATGTTGTACCTTATGTAGCTGCGTATTTAAAGAGAAGTTAATTGATACTGAAAATACAACATAAATTTAATGCAGAGAAACGGGATATTTCAGAACTACAACTTTAGTGTTTGGTTTATTGCATATGAATAATTTGAAATTTATTTCTCGAAAATATTCAATTGACTTGGCATACACTATGTGACTATCTATACTCTCTAAGGGTACTCAAGAGGAAAGAACATGGCAAACATGTTAGTAAGATAACAATTAAAGACATGAGTTCTATAACAACATAAAGTTCATTTTTGGGCATTATATAAATTCATTTATAAATGGTTGCAATCGTCCACCTGAGCGCTATTGTTTGACATTCAAAGTAGCACAAAGGTCCAACATTTTTTTGCCAGTTACTGACATATTGAGTTTCTAAGCACACAAATTCGCGTGCTGTGTACTTTTGGAAATCAGGCAGGAAACACAGTTTGAACAAATATAACACTATTGTTAAGTATTTCAGTTATCCAAATAATCGAGGTACATTTGACTACATATGTAATGGTACGTAACAAAAAGACATTCGTACAAGAAATGTGATAAAAAATTTGCTCAAATAGAGTTAAGAAAACATAAATAGGGTGTTGTATACACGAGTGTGATTGGACAGGCATAATGAAAAACTTACCCCCGCGATAAAAAAACGTAATTAAATTAGAACAGAATATATTATTAAGGATTTTAAGATAGGTGTTGGTGCCGAAGATGGGGGATGCGTGGGTGTAAATTTGGATATATGGTCCACGTTATTAGCGTCAGATGGGAGCGATATTTGGTGGGGTGGATTTCGGTTAGGTGTGTACGGTGGATGCGGTTATGCTGTTGACTGCTGGTCGTGGTCTCGTTGTTTCTCCGGTTGCTCGCTGTGGCGTCTGTTCCATTCTGTTGGAGGGTCCTCTAGAGTGTTTTGTGGATCAATTTAGATTCACGGGAACGAGAAATGTATTGCCCAAAAGATGCACTGAGTTAACTTCTTCCAAATAGTTTATTTAAATCTAAAAATACTGGTCGCTACTTCCTGACTGCTCCTCGGTGTCTAAAACATTGCAATTACTTTGTTAAATTAATGCTCAGTTTACTACTATTATCTCGCACTTTTCTAATCTTTCATTCCTATCATTACCGCCTTTACTAATGCCTGTTGTACCGCTGCCTTTCCATCACTAACTGCTAGCTGACTATTTTCTCACGACTTCCACCAATTATCTCTCACAACGCACTGCTTAAAATCTCCCTATGTTAACTCCTATCTTCTAACTAGCCGAAACTCCAAAATAAAACATTCAACTTCTGATCCTGTACTCCCGTTTTCCTATATCATCGCCACGCCTCTCGCTAAATTAAATTCCCTCGTGTATTATCCTATTCCCGAGCTATATGTTCACCATTGGCTATCTTAAAATATGTATTGTATCGCTAAATTCTCTTCATTCGTTGATTTTTATTCGATGTCCATTGACTAAAATTATTTTCCCCTCTCTGATCTACACTATCTTCCCACAAGCCTGAATTTTCCTAGAACAGCCTTTCATAAATTTCGGCACTTTCCTTACATGCCTGAATTCTAAAGTAACATCTTTTTTCTCCCTTAGTTGTACATTGCCAAATGTTCTCAGAGATAACGCACGCATTTTTTCCATTTGCTATACTTGCTGTTGAATAGGCGGCATAATATTTTGTACTCCCGGCTTGCCTGTAATAAAACATTTTCATCTCCGTTCTGACATTTTCATTCCCTTTTAAAAGTATTGCTATATCTTATTTATTCAAACTCTGTCCCGTTACGGACATGAGTGGGTTTTTCTTACTACGAGTATCCTTCCTAAATACTCCCATTGGCAGAAATTTCGTGACCTGACAAAAGAAATCTTTTTAGCCTTTTGTATTTCACAGCATGGTCTAAGGAGCGGTCTGCAAAAGAGCCATCAGTAGGGGTACAAGGGATATTTCTGTCTGTTTCACACCTTTGCCTAAATTGTGGCTCCAGCCAATGTATACAATGCCTTTTGTAAATTACAGTTACATGCCAAATACATATAATTACAAGTTTCAAATTATATCAATCCCTGTTAAACCTATCTCTAAATTATTTAATTATAGCATATACATAATAAATACCCTTATCAAAGCAATACTTTTATAAATATAACTCTGCATCCTCTATTTATTAATTTAATAAAGGAAGCCCTAATTTCGGCTGCAGTGTTTTAAAATTAAGATACCTCTTCCCGGTTAAATGCAGATAAAATAATCTAATAGGGAGATGACATCAAGGGGATAAGTTAGAGGAACACTTATAATCAAAGAAATAACTAAGTTTGATGAAATTGAATTGGAGAGACTTTTACACAAACTAAATTCCTCTCAAAGTTGGTATAGTCAGAGATATTACAAAATATTCCCGAAAAGCAATTTCATTTTCAAATATTCTGGATCAGCATGGCAAGTGTCAAGTTCCTAATGTCAAAATAAATGTAGAACTCTAATTTTTAATGGTGTTTAACGCCCGTTTTAATTGCTGAGGTATCACAGGTGGTGGGTCCTGATGATAAATGAAATGAAATGATAAACTAAGAAAGGATTTTTTTTAAGGGAAGAAATGTTCCAGGTTTATGTTTAGGGTATATCCCCGGCATTTGTCATTTATGAAAACTAAGAAAACACTGGAAAGAACCCCCAGACCTCCCGATCCCGATACCGCTCCTTAACGAACTCGGCTACCCTTGGCGGTGTCTTTAAGTAAGTGAATTTAAGAAACATGCAAGCTAAATTTTGTTGTTTCTTGTGAGAAAATAATAAATGAACTGTTCATTTTTTCCTAGCATTTCTGCATGCCAAATGTGCATTTTGCTGTTCCAAATCATATTTTTGATAGTGGAAATCAATATTACAGACCAATAAGTTCGATAACAACACAAGTTCAGTATTTAGATTAATTTATTTTAATGAATTAGTCTTTTCGAAAAAAAATATTATTTCTAAGCTCTCATTTTAAAAAGACACTCAGTTTTTATTTTTATTAGTATTTTTCAAACTTTAAACCTACTCAGCTGGACTTGGTTATGGAAGTCATGGCCTCAATTATTTAAATCCGTCGCCAGGAAGTTAAGGTGTCATGCAAAATAAAAAGATAGTTGCTCGATCAACATATTTTACATGTAATCTGTCATATCTTTCATGTCCAAAATGAACGAAATGTATTTCGAACTAGGCTTTTAAAAATATAAAAGTTATCTGTTGCTGCGAGAAATGTTGTATAATAAATTTTCTTAAGAAAAATTCACACATTTGACCTAAAAAAGATGCTACACCAAGGCACATTCGCAGTTATAGTTACAGTGCATATATAAAATATGTAGTTTTCTTTCCTACTCGAGTCAACTGCCTGTAGTGCCTCGTAAAAATGGGCACTAAACACTATTTAAAAAAAAATACTCCAGTCAATTTCCTCCAACCTCAAGGACGAATATCTAGTGACTCTAGAAATATCTAACTGGTTATCATTCACAGTCACTGTTCCTTTATTTCATCTTTCTGCAGTTTTAAACAAACGGCGTACGGCATTAATGACTGATAACAGTTCAAATGTTTCAGCTAATCTGACCTTTTAGTTTAAAAGGTTTCATGGCGATCGCTAATACAACTGATAAAACTTTTCCTCTTCTTTTTTTTTTTATCCCATTTGCTTCTGCAACTCTTCCAAACCTGTTTCTTTTATAACGCTTATATGTATATATGTATAGAATCACTAATTTTTAGTTTTAATTCCTCATTTCTTTGTTATTCTTTATTTAGCAATTTTGTTTCTCCTTAATGTTATCTATTATGTTTTAGTGATTAGTTGCATTCTACCCCTCATAACTCAGTGATATTAATGGCATTGTGCCTTTGGCGGTCCATTCACTTGTTGCTATCGCGCTCTGTTGGCTACGTCTGTTTGCGGTCAAGTAAAAGCGCAGAGATTTGCAACAAACTTCATATCATAAGGATCATAAGATCCTCTTTTCAATAACAGGAAGAACGATAAATGAGGAACGTGAAAATTTAATGTGCAAGTCTTACTACTCTACCCTCTATTGTTAACTTAATCCTTAGGATATCATATGACATTATTCCATTTAGCTTAAAAATAATGATTTTTTAAATGTGTAACTTTCCAATTTCTGAGTATTTTCAGCATTGCTTTCCGATTATCATAAAACGCATTTAAACTCTTGTTTCTTATAGTCGTCATTGTTTTAGAAATTAGTAATATTAAAATAATATAACAATGAAAGAGATGTCAGAAAGATGAATACAATTATTAATCCTTTGATCTGCATGCTTGTTATATTTCCATCTGCAAAAATGACTGTTTTGAAAGATCTAAAGCGTGGAAATATAAGAAGGTCGGTCCATAAGTTTCCGGCCTAATCATTTTATAGGTATGATAAAGACAAAAACTATATTTCACTTTTCAATATAGTTACTCTTTATTGCAATACACTTCTCACATCTTTGAATTAACATTTCAATCCCCCCCCCCAAACAGTCAGAAATCTGGTCCGCAAAGTGGGCATAAACAACATTCATCCCTTCTTCGTCACACTTAAATTTCCTTCCTCTAAGATCCTTCTTGAGTTTTGAGAAGAGGCAATAGTCACTGGGAACTATATTTGGGCTGTAGGATGGATGGTTGATTTCCTTGAAGATACGTTTCTTCACAGGTTCCTTTGAAACAAGAACTGTGTGCACAGTCCCGTTGTCGTGAAGAAGGCGCACACCACTTCACCTTTCCTCTTTGATGGAAGCACGTAGTCTGTACAGTGCCAGCATAGTACTCCGCATTTACTGTGGTGTTCCCGTCCTTGAAGTCAATGAAGAGTATTCCTTCACAGTCCCAAAAGATTATGGTCATGGTCTTCTTGGTTGACTGAGTGACCTTGGCCTTTAGAGGCGGTTCTTCGCCAGGTCTGCGCCACGCCTTTGATTCTCTTTTGGACAAGGGATTATAGTAGAGGATCTTCATCTCCTGTAACAATGGTTTGTAAAACGCGTCTCTCGTTGTCACGGCAGAGCTCCAAAAATGCCAAACAACAGATGACTCGTTGCTGCTTTTGGACTGAGGAAAGAATCCTAGGTACCCATCTTGCATTGACATTCGTGTTTGAATGTTCATGAATAATTCGAAGGACTGTTGTTTTAGAAAGGCCCAACCTTGCTGCTATTTTTGTAACTTTGAGTCGCGGCTCTTCCATAATTTCTCCTTACAGGAGTGAACACTTCCAAGGGCCGGCCTGCACGCTCTTCGTCATCAATGTTTTCTCGATCCAATCGAAAAGGTTTGGCTCAGTCTTTTAAGATAGAATTTGAGGGGGGTGCTTCCCCATATTCACCGTCCAATTGCTGTTTAATTTCATTTAGAGTAAATCCCTCTTTTGTGAAGAATTTAGTAACAGCTCGAAACTCCATTTTGAACATTTCACAATCTTCTACACATAGCCTTCTTTATGCAACTTTCTGAACAACTTGAACAGAAAATGTTGTCTCAAAATTTCCTATTTAACTGTTATAATAATAATAATAATAATAATAATCTAAATAATAATAATAATAATAATAATAATTGTATCTTGTTTTGGAGTATTGTTCAGCGCCAAGAATAGCATAACAATCAAGGGTATTAATGTTACGATTAAAATGAGGACTTCTATATTACATGTATTAGTGTATGTATATAGTGTATATGTATATTACATATATTGCATGCATATATCTTTGTTATGTTACTGTAAAAGGGATGGACATACTGAACTTTTGTTAGACATTAGCTTTTAGCAGGGAAAAGGATTCTTTGTCAAATCCTTACTCTTTCAAACCCTTTCGGACCGACTGCCGACTCAAGGCGCCAAACGACATACAACTGGGTACGGCTAGGAATATGAGTTCAATTAGTAACTGTACATATCATCAAAAGGAAATACCGCATACGCATTGCCATCTCTTGATCTATGGGTTCAAATTTATTGCTTAAAAGTGTGATAGGGGCTACCAAGTTGCAAAGTTTCACCCTATAAGGTCGGTATCTGAAGCTTCTATATTAGATCCATATGCGAAGTACACAGAAGGACTGACTTATAAGTCGTTGGTCGTTGATCGGAAACCAAGCTGGTCACCTAATAGATTTGGTGGAAAAACTTTCTAACCTAAGCTGCAAATACAATGTGTATGTATATGTCTAGCAAAAAAAGTCTAGGTTTAATCTTAGCTTACCATTTGGGTTGACTTCCAAGTGGGTATCTCCATAGCAATCCCTAACGTTGAATAAAAAGCATTTGCTCTCAAGGAGATTTGAGATTCTATTATTTATTTCATTGTACTATACCATCAATAAACTGCATCAGATAGTCATACTCTATAATATATCACAATTTTAACGTGTAAATTACAATTAAACCCACCTTCAAAACTAATAGTACATATATATACCCTTGCATATTAAATAAACTGTATGGTGTCAATGAGTCTACTTTCTCTAATGGAATATCGATGTTTGGTTCAATTTAATTCCAAATCTTTGATTTCAGCCTAATAGAAGATAAGTTGACTAAATATTTAAGAATGCTCCCGTGAATTTGAGACACCATTAACTGAACTGATTTGGATGGTGTATAATTTCATTCAAACGTCTTCAACGTCATTCGTTTATCGCTTGCATTTACAATTTAATATGTGGTTTTCCTGGTAGAGTCTGAAGCTGGAATTGTTGTCCTAAAAATTCCCATTTAATTATATTTGCTTCTAATGGCAATTATATTAATAATTGCATCTTTTTTTTTAGATATTGTTTAATGCCAAGAATAACATAACAATTAAAGGTATCAATGTTACAATTAGAATCAGAATTTCAATGTTATAAGTGTTCTGTATGTACGTATATACATATGTCTTTTTGACTAATAAGTAATATTCAAGTTATCTTCCTGTAATCCTATGATTGACAGTGCATATAAATCTCTTTGTTACGGTTCTGTAAAAAGGATGTACGTGCTGGACTTTGTCGGAAAAGTTAGGAAGAGGAGAACAATAGCCTTACCTGGAAAGAGGGTCCTTTGTTAAATCTTACTGTTTCAAATCCTTCCAAACGGACCCGCTGACTCAAGGCGTCAAGTGCTATTACAAAATAAACTTAGGATATGGCTAGAAATATGAGCTCAAACGGTAACTGTAATTGGTCATCAAAAGGAATACCGCATAGAGAAAAACATGTTTTACAGAAACCAAGATATTAACTATTTCAAAGGGAGGCGAAGCGTACTTTATTCCTGACTTTTAGTGTAGTAATCTTAAAAAAAAGGGCACGTGTCTCCTTTTTCGTAGCGTGGGAATAGAGATGTATGTTTCCTGGTAAAGCCCGAACTCCGAAGAGGGAAAAAAAAAAAAAAAAAAAAAGTCAACCAATCAACATATTTCAAAAACCTGATGAATAAAAGCGGACATGTAATAAACCATAACTTGTGAGATCTAATAAAATTCTAGAAGGAACCAAGTTCAGTAATATTTAGAGGAATTAAATTTCCGCGAGGGGCGGAGCGAATTCACATAATAGATTTAACATTAACTATAAGAAATAAGTTTTAAGCATTCGAGGATTAGTAGCAGTTATTCAGTATCAGCATCAGTCATTAGTTATTACAGTGTTTCAGTTAAGTCGTCGCGGAGAGTCAAAGTAAATCGGTCGGTCAGTGACAGTCAGTCAGCGCGAGAGTAATAGTAAGAATACGCGCTACCAGACACGCCGAATCATTGCCAAGGTATAGCCGTCTATGTAACATTACGATAAAAGAAAAGTGAGTAGTGTGATTATAAAGTGTTTACTCGAAATTATATGTGACTGTCAGATTTCAAAGTTGTGTTAAAGTGAGTAAATCCACGAGTGAAGGCAGTGAATTATAACCCGAGGGCAGATTATAAAGTACAAATAGGAACAGAACAATAACCACATGACAGACCAACAGCATGTCCTCGAACGTTTCATATTGTCAAATAAACTAAATGTCCTACCAGAGCCGAACTTTATATCACAACAGTGAACAATCCCCTTACTCCCTAATGACTTCAAATCATTAAAAACAGTTCAAATTCCACTGAGATCCCTATCCTCTGCAATGGAACCAGAGAAGTAGGAAGCATAGAACTCACGACTTCAAGAGCCAAGGCAAGACAAGAAGCACATCTAATCGTCTGATTAAATAAATAAAAATAATCACCATCGATATTAAAAACACCACCCACAATAATACCGGTTCCAAGTCACATTTACAAAACGAAATCGACTGTCTTCAATAAAGTATCGATTTAAAAGTTCAGTTTCAGGAATCTTAAAGATACCTTACTCATAGCGATATATTTGAAGACCATGGACTTAAGTTTTCGTTTAATGTCAAGCATTTAAATTAATCATAATTAGCATTTGCCCTATGTGTTTTAATTCACGAAATTTCCACTCTTGACATTCTCTTCTTATTCACTAAAATCTATGCCTTAGGTGTACCCAATGACAAAATGTTGCAAAGCGAGAAACCTAACAGTACTATCTTTTCCAAGCAAATATCTAGGTGCATTTTAATTGCGTTTATCTTCATAGCCTAGGGAAAGTAAAAGGTTCAGAAAACTTCAATATGGTGATGTTAAATAACTTTAATATTGTGCACAATATTATACTGTTTGGTGCATAATAAACCAACTAAAGCTAATTTTACATTAACTATTTCAAACAGTTATAAGTTGAGACATGGTTACTGAGATAATACATAATGGTAGTGAAATATCCGAAATTTAATTTCACTGAAATATATTTTTCGCACCTATTTTATTGTAGACGATGGTATGTACAGTATGCTTGAAAACAATTTATTTTTTTAAAGTTGTTATGAGATACATTTGTAGTGTTATATAAAAAGTATATATGTAGTACTGCTGAGATATGTCAATGTGTACATTTACTTAGGTTAGTCCATATCCTTCAAGGATACCACTCAGAAAGAAGTCCAAAGAAGGATAGTAGAGGCGGGGGCGACGTTTTGGAGTATTAAGTTTATTTTTTATGGAAAAGTCATATTCCATTCAGATCGAAAAATAAATTATGGATAGTTGTATATTGCCGGTGTTACTTTATGGAGTTCAGATATGGTCAATGACTTGCATAGAACTGAGTATGAGAGAATGTGCCGAAGAAAGCTGCAACATAACATATTGAGTACAGCACAACGAAGGAAGAAGAAAGAGAAGCATATACGACGCTTCAAGCACTGCAAATGTTTCGAATGACACGTAATGGGGTTCAAACAAAACCGGTAGAGTACAAGTGGCTACGTTGGATCCGAGAAAAGGTGCTCACGAGTAGAAGGGGGTGGGCGGCAGGACCAACGATTCTGGAAGTACTTCGGCACCCAATGATCAACAAAGGAATGGAAACGCCTTATCTAAGTAGCACTACGCTCTCCAGAAAGATCTCTCTCAAGAGTAGCTGACAACGAACACTACTCCAAGCCACATTTTTTGCAATATTGCTGCGAAAACAAGAATCTGAATAATTCAAATTTCCTTCAAAATGATATGAGCTAGTAATATCAAATGCCCCAGTCTATGCGAAAAAACGAACAGCTCAAATTCTATTTTGTTTGATGAGAATATAGCTCTGGTGATTGGTTGTAAGACCTTTCCTTTCAAAGTATTCATACCAAGAAAAATTTCCAAAACGTACTGTTTCCAAATGTAATTCGTAATAAATTTGTTGTAAGTTATTTAAACCATCGCTATTTACCGTTTGTCCCAGTGCATACGCGCCAGCGTTTCTCTGCACTTATGTAACGATTTTATAGGTACTAATTAACTGAGAAATGCAAAAATTAATTTATACTGATGTCGAACTTCAGATGTGATTATAAATAATTTACTTGCCATAGTTTTAATATTTTGGGTGTCCAATAAATAGAATACTGTGTATGTTTTGCATGTTTTGCAATATATTTTATTTTCATCAAATGTGCATATTTTCTATTGTTAATACAAGTTATTATAATTTATAAAAATCAACTAAATTGTGATTCAGTCTGCACAAGTGTCATATATCTTCTAATACATTTGTCTTCTAGATACATGCCCACCAACTAGCAGAAAAAATCTTCCAGTCAAAACCAGCAGAAACCCGTTTGATGTTCTGCTAATTAGGGTGTCTCTATATACGAGCTCAAACATTATATGTTCAATTACATTAAAAATCTAATGTGTGCAAAAGTGCCTTTCCATAGATAGACTATCATATTTGCAAGTTGTGGAAAAAATTAAGGCCTGTTTTAAAATGAACTTAAAAACTTCATTAAGAGTCTATAAACTAAAGGAGTTGCTATTGTTTAAAACGGTAAATCTTACATCTGTAACATCATATATGCCTGAAGCACAAAGGCCCTCTGATAAATTTAGAATTAGACATAATGCTACCAAAAATCCTTGGTGCAGTATCGTGCTGAAAGTGAAAAAAATCTAAGAAAGTTTAATTAGCTCACACTTGAACCTAACAGAGTGTTTTGTGTATATAAAAATCCTAGATCCTTTATATCAAATATATGGAGTTAGATATGAGCTGGTCCAATAGCGTGAATGTACTGTACAATATTGCTGTTAGTTGTTTACTGTTCATGTTTGGATACCACTGCTTTGCAAGCTTTTTTTTTTTAATTTTTTTTTTACTTTTTATTATTAGAAGCTCCATATGTAATAACATTTGTTTTCCCATTTCCACTACTTTGCCTCAAAGTTTGCAAGAAATTCGGTAAATGATAAATGAACTAATTATTAAGTTTAACCTATTGTGACATCCCTGTATCAGTTTATTGTTTTTGGATACCATGCAAGCACACACTCAAAGCAATTTTATTAGAATTGAAGTATCTGATGACCACGCCCCCGGTTTGACTTCATGCACCGAAATGCAGGATTAATTCTTAATTTTGCAATTTCTTCAAGTTCTTCAAAAGCATTTAAAATGCCCTGGCCTTCGTTCCTGTAGAGTATAAACGCTAATTCTATCAAGGTATGAAACCCCTAGTGTTAAGTCGATCCTGGTGGTGTAGTTGAAACCATACTTGCCTCCTAAACCCCAAGATCGCGGGTTCAAGCCCGGCCAGTATCAATGGATTTTTTTCGGGCGTAAAAATCCTAAGTATGGCTTCCTTCGGAAGGGGAGTAAAGCCGTAAGTCCCGTGTCGTACATTTACGGCACGATAAAGAACTTCAAGCCTGAAAGAAGAGACCTCTGAGTAAAATTTGTCGGATGTTTGACTCCTTGAATTGAATGGGACCCTGATGACCTGAGATATTAAAGAGCGTCCTTAAATAAATCAAATCAAAAATGAACCTAGCGTTAAACTCGTTTAATTCTTCCTCTGTATGAGATAAAACAAATATCAAGCTGCCTGGCATTAAATTTTTTATTTTTTTATCTGGGATTAAAGATTTTATTAAATTAAAGGTATTATTAAGTAGAGATTAATACCGAGGTAAACAGCTTTTAGTAGTACTTATTGTTGATGTTTCAAAATCAGTGGTTATTAATATTGGCGAGAGATTTTCTCCCCCAGAAACCTTGAATCTGCTTATTTGAAGTTAAAATAACGTGATATACAAAGTCTGTTACATTTTTTTGAATAGTGCTATCAATATCGAAACAAATGAACTCTTTGTCGTGTATGCTGTGTACTTAACATATTATGTTAGGTACAGCCCAGAACGGTTCCATCATGCATCTAATATGACATTTGTGCAAATGGTATTAATTATTCAAGTGTTGTTGCAAACTCTCATCCATCTCTATTATGAATCTGTCTGGTATAAACTTAACTTTGAAATAAAGCTCTATAACTTTACGTGATATTTTCCTCTAGATTCGAAGTAGTGCCAAATGCTCAGCCTATGATTTTGTTCATTTCTATTAAATTAGCAATTTACAGTTCACTCTATATTGAAAAAGCACTCATATGTACAGAAGTATAACTCTAAAACTAAAATATGAGACTAATTAATTCTATATCTTAAGAAAGATTATTTCACTTGAAGAACAAACAAAATATTTAATGATTAGAACTCCGTTTAAGAGCATGAAAACATAAAAACTTTTCATTACTTACCAGTATAAATATTTATTTAAAATAAATTTAATTTTAACAAAAAAGCTTCTTTTAGATATTGAGGTAGAAGATTAATTACAATATTAATTACATTTTAATGTCACTTCCTCACTCCCAGCTATCCCCCATTGTGAATGATGCTTAAATTTGTAATGTTTGTGTTTTGGCAATAAATGGTTTAAGGTGGTGTATATACTACAAAAGATATATAATGTAAGTAGATTAGTCAAGTATTACACAATAATAGCCTGTATTATTGTAATATTAATAATTGTTATACTACCTAAAATATTTTGTTTCAATTAACTTTTTTTTAACCTGTCCAAATTCAAACAACAATAACTAATAACGATCCAGGTTTTGCGGCAACGATAGATAACGAAATGTTATTACAATTGAATTCTCTTAAATGGTATATCATAAAGTAGGAAAATTTCAAAATAGAGGTAGTTGGGTTGAGGGAATGAAACCTAAATTGTGATCAACATTGGTATTGAATGGCCCCCTCACCATCAAATTGATGGCTTTTTGTGTTTGAATTAAACTTAGTTTCAAACTGTTATTAACTGTTAGCTGTAATTCAAACTAGCAGGTTTTGAAATGAAGGCCTGAACACTATAGTTACTTAATATCAAAGAAATTGAGAGAATAATTTGCTTTGGAATATCAAAAACTAGTTTGTATATTCCAAAAAGATTTATATGTTTATTTAATTTAATTTACAATTAATTTTATTCAAGAATACTTACATTTTATTCAATAGCTGAATTTTAATATCTTTAGCGAAATGATAGATAATTATGTGAAAAATTTAAACGTCTGTAAAGTATTTGCTTGGCTTAACATATTAGTGCATTAATAACAACACATCAATCTGCACAAATGCGAAATGTTCAGCAACAGCTGTTTTCTAGACACAATTTGTTAATACGGAAGTAGATACTGAGAGAATCCACTCATGGTGAGAAGCCATTAGGACAAAAGGAGGGAATTGGATGTGCAGGTGACGTTGATTGTGGTGATTAAAGGGAGGATAAAGGAGCAATTTTAACTTTTAACTTCAACTGGCGTTAATTGCATCTCACGTGAGGCATGATGAATCTCATTATCGAGCCATAACTAATCCTCTCTCCAGTCAGCAAATTAGACCAGAGCGAAGTATGTGAAGGTCAAAATCCGGCTCCTTGTTGGGATTTCAATTTGCAGTACATGTAAGTCTGCCTCACCCCTTCGCTCTACACCTTGTTTCATTCAGTCACTTAGTGTCATGTCAGTCCGCGCCAGTTGTCATTTGGCGACGGACCAGTCTCAAATGCTCCCCTCCTGTCCTGGAGGGAAAAAGAGCGGGGGATACCACGTAAGAAGGATGTGCAGAAGAGAATGACGGAGCGGTAAAAATTCCTACAGACCAAACAAGAATGTTGGCTTGTGATTGGTTAGAATCAACCACCAACTCTCCCTTCACACTTCATCCCCCTTTTCTAGCATGATGTTCTCTTTTTTCCACCTTTCTCTTTCCCTCTTTCTGTATTATCATTCCCTTTCCCTTTTTTTCCGGAGATGTCTTTTTCTAGCAAAAAGGGAGCTTTTTCCCCTCTCTTTTAAATAGCTTCGCGCATGGACAGAAAAATTGCGCTAAACTTGATGCGTGGAATGGCAAAAGGTGGAAATGGTAGAGGCCAGAGCAGTGCGGGGGGTAGTTCTGATGAGGGGGGATGGACCGTACAGGAGGGCGAGGGTGGAAGGGGGTTGAAAATTTTATGGCTCGAAAAGAAGCAACTTTTGGCGTTGTTTTATGAGGTGGATGGGTAAGCCGTGTGGAGACTGGCCCCGCTGGAAGAAAAGTTCCGCTGCGTCCCCTCAGAGAAAAAGAGGCGGCCGTGTCGTAAAATGTACCTGGCGCTTCATTCTTTTGTTATTGGGACCATCACAAAAAAAACGGGAAATTCCATCAAGGTGTTTATTGGAAAAGTGTTTTGTGTGTTTGTGTGAACGTGCGTGGTGTGATAATCGTGTTACATGGATTAGCAATGGAATGGAAATGGTGGAGTTCGATTAATATTTGAATTTATAGCTCCCATCCCACTGGTGAAGCAGGGATTCGTGCGCCTCCAGGAGGACCGGAAATTACTCATTACGAAGAAGAATCCTAGTTGGTGAAGACTTTCCAATAATGGATTGTACTGCACCTTGAAGGCAGGCACCAACAAGCTCAAATATTGTGCTAGATGCAAAACAGATTTCTTTATTTTAATTTTTCATTCTATAGTGAAGCAATGAAGATACCTAGAGAGGAGACTCAAATGAGAGGAGAGGAAGAAAACGTTTCTACCCAGCCGTCTATGCTGGATGTTTCACAATTATTACATCCTAAACCACATTTGTAAATACTTGGTCAGTCGTTTTCATGCAATTATCTTTCTTCCTTAAGAAATCACTTTCCAGAACCCTCTGATTTAGACTTTTAGACTTAAATTTGAATTTCCTAGAGCTTTGGATCAAATGTTAAGAACATTTTATCATACATTACACAACATAAAAAAAAATTATTGCCAGCTTGCAACTTTTTATGTTCAATGCTTTTCTCATTATTAATCATCTTTAATAATTTAATATATTAAAAAATTGCTACTATGATAAAAGATTTTGAAAAAAAGTAGACAGATTAAATCTTTAAACGTGGATTTAAAGACTAATAAATTGTTTTATAACTCTGAATAACCATTTTCAACAAAAATATATGATTGATTTTGTTGTTTTCTATCTTATTAACATTATTTAAAATTTGTATATTAATGTGTAAAAACTACTAATATTATGTAAAAATGGATATGTTACACTTTTAATTGTATATTCAAGAGTTGGTGTTGAAAATTTCAAGTAAATTAGTTTACAATTTAGTCATAGTAGCAATTTAAACAGTTCAAAAATGTTAAAATCTAAAAATACGAGAAACAAAGATTAAAATAAAGAATGCTTATAACGTAACTTGTTACTTATGCCAGTATAGTAAGAAGTCTCAAGGGTTCTCTCTTTTTAAAACCTGTTGACTGACTCTAATTATTCTATACGAAATAACCACTAAATATTAATTTTAAAAAATAAAAGGGATACAGAATAGATTAAGAATTAAACTTATTAAGAATTAGAGAAAAACCTAAATTAACTATGAGACAGAGTTGATTTTACATTTTTATCCAAACTTCGTATTTAAACTATTCCTTATATAATGGGGAATACTTCCAATAAAGAAATAAACTAACAAATCAGGAAGAATAAAGTCCTGATAACTTACTCTTAATTGTTGAAGACAGCTATTTACATAAAATATACGTTTATGTAATACAATTTCAATACAAATTCATACTTTAATGTAAGCGAAGCTGATATGTAATATAATTTCAGAAGAATTAGAACAAAATCAATTATTATTATTATTATTATTATTATTATTATTATCCTTATAAGTAAGGTACACAAAAAATATTTCTACTATATAGTCTACCAATATAAACATCTAAACATTTTTAAATGTGACGTTTATAAAGCCTACACATACAACAAGAAGTTTACACATAAATTATTTGTGTTCAATATATAAATATAAAGAAGTCCTTAAATATCATTAATATAAAATTTTCAATAGTAAACTGTACCATTTAAATATAAAATGTCATTTAGGTTATACTAACACTAACTTTTACAAAGTAGGATGATTATAATATAATCTTAACTATTCATAATTGATCCAAATGAGTATTCTTTTTTTATTCTTTCCTCCAATTTTAAAGCTTTTAAAATGATATTTAACCATTATTATATGTTATACTTTTATTTTGTAATGCTTATTTAAAATATTTTGTTGAAATTGGACATAAAACATAATACTGAAATTGTTGTAATTTTATCAGGTTCATTTAAAGTTTATATATAAAATCTTAAATGATGAGCTATTTGTTTTAAATTGCCTCTTATTTAATCACAAAGTAATATCAAAAGAAAATTGTCATGTATTTATGTCATATAAAACATGCAATTCTAAATAGTCATTGTTAAAGAATATAGCAATAACAAAACTGATAATTTTCTCAGCTAGTTCTAAGGATTTAAATCATTCCACCAGAGTACAATAGTACTTGAAAGATTTTGTAACCAAAAGCAATGTTTAGAATCAAGACCAGAATAAGATGAAAGGTTATTTAGACGAAACTTATAATGTGTATGAAATAGACAAGAGAAAGAGAGAGTTTTGCCTTGGAAGGAGTTATTCTTATAAAAGGCAAACTTAGACGAGGAACCAGGTGGAGTTTCCAAACTGGGGTATCGAGTGTTCTGATCAAGGGCTTCCTATAAACGTAGCTTTGAATACGAAGCCTCAGTAATGAGGTTATTGAATAGACAGAAAGCTATAAACCCTTCTTGGTTTTCTACCGTAAAGGATATACATTCACTTAAAAGACAAAGAAACAAGGCGATTATTTTTATATTAACTTAATTGCTTTGTTTAATCAAAATGTTTTTCTTAACTTGTTGAAGTAAATCTAAACTAGGAGAAATAACTTAATAACTTGAAGTAATGGTACTATGCAACAATTTTGGATCATTACAATCAGGTTTCTGTTTATTTTTATTAATTTATAATAATCACGACAAGACTGGTCAACAAGGACTTCTAATATAAATCATAAAAATAGTTTAAAATCCCTGTACAGCAATAAATGTTGATTCCAAAACATCAGAGTTATCTTTACAGTGTTCTAATTCAGACTCGACAAAATTCTTACCATACCTGATTGAAATTAGGGAGTTAAAATATAAACATAAATAACATAAATAATGGATAACAAAGCACGATAATAATTAGAGAATAAACACAATTTAAGTGTGTACATTCTTTGCTTACTTGTCATTAAACACCACTGTAATAGTTAAGTAACTACAGCATATATGTTTAAGCTACAACATTATAAAAATAAGTATTAAGACAAACTTAATTCTCAATTTTCATTTAGCCATTAAATGCTGTATTGCATCGTGTAGATACCCTACAACTTTTTCTCAATTTCTTTAAATATATTCAGATACAGCGTCATTAGATCACTAGAAAAATGTTAAATGCTATGTCTTTTATGGTTTTTTTCCCTATAAGCTATCTTATGTTGCTAAATACTATTTATACATTCCATACAAACGTTAAATTTTAGTTTGTTTATTACATAATAAGGGAATATATTATAGAATATTGTGTAAATTATTATTTTAATTATTCAAGCTATATCCACATGGTTTAAAACTTTAGTTGAGAAAATGTAGAAATTTATAAACGTTTAACTTTAACGTAGTAGTTCCTTATTTAATTAAAACATTTCCAGCCCACTCCCATAAATTCGTTGCAAACAGAAAAGTCTACTACAGTTACAATAAATTCTCTCATGTTTCCTGAAGACAAATAAGATTCGCAAGCTAATAAATATAATACATTTATTTTATGTTATTATGAGTTTAATGGTTTGTAAAGCATTACTTTTAAATAAAATATCTCCAAATTTTTAAAAGTCCAACTTTTAAAATAAAATGATGAATTTACTTTCGGGAGCTCTGGATAGCACATTAAACATGCCTTAATAGTTGTTCTTTATATGCCACAACCAGTATTAGGCCCCATCTACTAGGGCGCAGCTTTGTCAGTGTGACAAAAATAACCATATTATTATCGAATATTATCTGCCCATTTTTCCTCAAACCACCATTTTGGTTTCGAAGCAGCTGCTTGACGTCTTATAATACGATTATAATTTTTATATGTTTTTTTTTTTTTAAATCTTTGGTGTGGCATAAAACTGTTGAAAAAAAAATTAATGTACAGCTTTTAAAATAGAATAAAAATTATATTTCATATACGTAAATAAAAATTATGCATAAATAAATATATCAATAAAATATTTGGTAAATAACTTTCAATTTAAAATGTTTACTTGTTTCAATATTTATCATCTTTTTATGCTGAGTTTTACTGGAGCTCAGAAAAATTAAATAATTAATAAAAATTCGAATATAATTCTATATCCTTTACCTTATTAGTGACTGGTTTTACAGAAAATGTAAATAATATATAATATCTATTTATATGTTATTATAGTTCTAATATATTAAATTATTATAATACAGTTATTTTAATAAAAATAAAACATTTGACATGTGAATATTATTTGGGATTAAAAATGATTGATCGTATTCTAACAATAGATAAAATTAGTACTTTTAATTTTTTTCTTAGATTTAACTACAATTAAAAGCTATTAAAATTTACCATATAGTCTATAATTCTAGATCCATTCTTATTCAGACATAGGATTCATTTTGTGTGTGTGTGTGTTATTTATTATCTCTTTGACTACATTGGTCTTCTCGCGATCTCTGTAGGTTGTGAACTGAATACTCTGGCTATACGTCTGTAGGAATGAAATGAAATGAATTTATGATGACGCCAATTATCTCGGAGTTCTTGGCCCCTTAACGAGATTTGACATTCACCTTCTCGGGGTAAGGAAAAGCTCCGAATAAAGACCTTACCCAGACAGCTTGCTCTGGTAGGATTTCGAACACGGGACCTCCGGATTGGTACTCGTAAACACTACCACTAGACCACGGAAGCTGTCAGGCATTCGTTATATATATAATTATATATTTACTATAATTTTTCATTCATTTAATTATTTGAGAAACTTTTTTCGCGATTTTTATTCCTTAGGAAAACAGAAATACTAAAACATCTTTTTCATGTGAACTACATTTTTTCATCTTTTAGAAAGATACATTGTTAAAATAATACTACATTTTTAATTCCTATTCACGCCCAATCTGACATTTATATTCGTTTATTTGTAAATTGTTTTATTATATTCAAAAGCCTAATTGTGGCTTAGACAATTTATCACTCTCCTACCAGAATGCCATCTGCATAAAATGTGAACACTGCAAGTTGTGCGGCCTCGGAGTAAGTGTTTCGGCACTTCCGAACTCCACGCTTTTCAGTTTGCCCCTTAGTCCTCCGGCCTCGAGCCACCAGGCGATCATGCGCACCATCACTACCTGCATGGTCATTAATGGATGTTTTGCAAAAAGTCAATATCTGGTCTCTGTATTTGCTACCTCCGTACTACAGTACTCGTAGTATTTGACACGATGCAAAGCAGCTCCTATACAAGCACTGTGTATTTCGCTAGTCCTCGCCACGCTAAGAATATTAAATATTCATAGTCTTGCAACCTTTATTCTCAACAAGTTAATATCACGTTTGTTTTCGTATGCACGTTTACCTTCTTATTTCCTTAGCATTTCAGAACAAAAATTTGATAATAGACTTTAAAGAAAGGATACGTAAAGTTAGTCATAAATAACTGCAATAGGTCAGAGTTAAAGTCCTTAGTGATTTATTGCAAATGTTATGTAGAAATTTAGACATTTTCAATTAATTGTTAATTTTCATCGATAAACCTATCAATTTTCCGAAATAAATTTGACTATTATTTTTCCTAAACATTGGACAGGGGGAATGAATGCCAATGATTTGAACATTGTCTCTATTAAGCATAAGTATATTATTATTATTATTATTATTATTATTATTATTATTATTATTATCATCATTATTATTATTACTACTATCATCATCACTATAATCATTATAAATAGTTGATGTGTCCGAATTTCTTACACAGGGTGAACATAAATTTAATTTCGATCTGTTTTCATGAAGTTAAAATTTTTGTTTTACTTAAACATGGTCACATGTTGTAGCATTTTGTACAAGGTTTAAAATCCAGCCCGAAGATAGAGGTATGCATACTTTTGTGCATGTGTATATGCATAAGATTTCTATAAAAATGCTTCGAAATTTACATAAAATAATGGCAGTATATGCAAATGTTTTCAAAAATTAAACTTTGCTTTAAATTACATATTATTTTACCAACAATGTTAAGTACATGTTTATAAGCATGTCTTCTGCTTATGGTTTTCAAATACGATTCTTTAGATCCTGTAAATCCCTTTTTTGATTTATACCCTTGTGACTTGATAAAACCCAAAGAAAAATGTCTAAGGATTCAAATCCTTATTCGAGATGAATGTCTGCCTATTCACCTTCTAGGAAATGGTCGGCAGATGTATATACTTACATCCAATGCAATATTAAAAAGTGTTTCTTTCTTTTAAAATAAAAAGTTGTGCATAAGCCATTCGAAATTTTCGAATAAACTTAATGCTGCACCTCTTCATAAGTTAACTGCACACTCGAGCACTAACAATATCCATTCGTTCCTTTATAAACAACATTCTGACAGTCTGGAATAAAAAATAACAATTAAAATATCGTTGTTTGTAGATCTTATGACTTTGAGCCAGAGCACTTTAAAATGAATGATGGTCATATTAAAATAAGATAAAAAGTATATATAAACGATGTCTCAGTATTGCCGAACATTTTTTCAAGGTATGCTATCGTGTTCTTTCATGATATGCATGCATTACTGGTTGCATCTTTCAGAGGGTTGTGTTTTTTTTTTTTTTCATTTAATTTTCTTTGTGTCTAATATTTTAGCTTACGAATAAACTGAAAATATAATTTATTTTCAGTTCACATGGGTAAAACATTAAGACAATGATTGTCAATGAAACAAAGAGAACCATTTTTAAAGAAAATATGTACAAAGTATCTGCAGCACGTTCTCACTGATGGTGGTTAACTCAACTCCTCCTTTTCCCATCCCTTACAATGTAATGTAGATTGCGTATTCCGAAAAGTTATATTGTGAATCTGGCACATCGCGAACATACCAATAAACATTTCATTACGACAAACCATTATTTCATGAAATTGGGTCGAAACTTCATGTTCACCCTGTATTTCCTTTATACGTGCTTTTTATCGCTGTTTTTACCTTTCTCTTTTTATTAAATGCATGTGAACTTAATAGTTTTACTATGGAAACCGTTTTCACATACACAACATTTTATTCGTTTTTATTTATTTATTTTATTTTTTATTTTATTTATTTATTTTTTTTTTTTGTTTGTTCCGATTTTATACCTAACATTTGTAATATTTTAAAGGAGAAAGACTGTAAACATTTACGTAACACTAAATGTTGGCATAAACTAAATTGAACGAAACCAAATTCATAACTTCTAGTTAGTAAAAATTAAAGAAAAAACTTAAATGCTTATATATAAATGTTATTCTCGGTTTGTTTTTAAATGCCTTAGACATCTACCTCAATAATTTATCTTTTTTCTATAGTGTTCCTTTATTTTATTCTATTTCCTTACGTCACATTCTTCAATTCACTCCCTTTCATTATTTTAATTATTCTCTTTACCCGTGCAAGGTAAACCTTGCCTATTCAGTTCCTCCTAACTTAATTTAATTGTTTTATTCTGATAGATTACAAACGAGATCTTAATTTTCTCTTGCCCTCTTTCCCTCTCCTCTTTTAATAGAGTTGTTTTAAAATTAGTCTATCCTGTAATTTTTGCTCATTGAAATCAAAAATATGTATATGTACTGTTTTAATTTGCCTCTTTGATTTAAATGCATGGCTCTTTTCTCTCAATAAATGCATTGACATATTGTTTTATGAATAAATAATAATTACTTTATCACATAATCCTGTTAAATATTTATTATATTCAAGTTCCTTGGATCATTCACTGAAATAAAGCTTCTTCATATTTTGCATCTCTAATATTTTAAGTTGTCGAACAGGCATGTTCATTGCGAGGTTTAATATTCCTTGGCCATTTTTCAAGTTTGTCTTCCGAGCCCGCAATTATTGTAATTTTCATCATATTAATTGTGTAACTCTTGTTTTTCATATTCTTTTATTTCGTAAATGTTTAATGGTACTTCATGTCTTATGTATGATTTAATATACAAATATTTTAACAAAAATAATCATAATATTGATAATTACCATGTAAAATAACGGACATAGAATTGTAGCATAATTTTCTTTGTATTTTCTCCCCCCTTAAACATTAACTACTTTTCTTCTAGATAATCCACCTCAGTTCTACTGTATTTAAATGACAATAAAATGTAGCGTTTTATGTTAAATGATCCTATAGTCAGAAATCTACAGGGTTTGTATTAATAAGCATGAAGACCAGATGTGCATAATATTATTATCAAAGGTACTACTAAGCAGTTCTTTTAATTGGTGAGCTTCCGCCTTTAAAAAAAAATTCTTTAGTACTCTTATTACCCTGATTTCTGGCGCATAATTTATATCAGTTATAATTTATAACTTTGAAAAAAGTTATGATAATAATATTATTGAAAATATTGCTGCCTTCCCAGAGGTATCATTACTTTTGTATAATTATTGAAGCCTTTTTTAAAAAGTCGAAGTATATTTTGAGCTTAAATTAAATAAAACAAATAAATAGTTAAATATAAATGATATGGAAAAAGTAACTATAACGTTTCATAAACGATTTTTTTGTTATTTTTGTTATTTTTTGTGTGTGTTTTTGCAAGTGCTGCAGGATTGGCTTTCAGTAATGTTCAAATTAAGGGTCTCTTTGTTATAATACGCCACACGTTCACTAAGCCTGGAAGAGAGAGCTTCACCTCTTTTGCTGCCTGGATGTGTTTTTTTTAATAGTGTTTAACGCCCGTTTTCACTACTGAGGCACCACAGGCGGTCCCATGGAATGTGTTTAGTATTCTAGCCATATATATATATATATATATATATATATATATATATATATATATATATAAATGTTATTTGCCCCTTGACTGAGGTGATGAGCTCATTTTCAAGCAAATTTCTGATGGCAATTTAAAGGACATGTGCATTCATTTTCTTTTAATGCTTGGAATTGTACAATAAAAATTTTGTTTCTGCATGAAAAGTCATGATAAAAGTTTTGTTTGGAACTTACTATACATCCAATGAATTAGGTGTAGCAGTTTAAAAGCTTGACGTTCAAAATATCTCCCGTTTTTACTACTGAGGCACCACAGGCGGTGGACATTGATGATATATGAGATGAAATGATAAATTGGGAAGGATGTTTTTTTTTAAAGGAAGGAAGCGTTCCAGGCCTAAGTTTAGGGTACCTCCCCGAAATTTGCCAGTTATGAGGACTGAAGAAAACCTGGAAAAAACCCAATCAGGGAGGACGGTCCTGGTGGGATTCAAATCCCAGACCTCCCGCTCACGAGTCCGCGCCTTAACGACCTCGGCCATCCGTGGCGGTTTTATATGTGCAGAAAGAACCAACTATGCGGCAAAATTCACAGCTACTGATAATAGTAAAACATTTGGATATCTGTGTTTTGTGACTAACAGTACTATAAAAGAGAACATAATGTCCATTTTAAAGATAACGTTTCGTTCTTGATAACAAATCATGACCACAAATCCACGCAGTAAAATACAGAGAAGCTACAAAAAATTCCGACTTATTAATAAATGTAGGTATATATTAACGCACAGACTGTTAATATATTAATATTCTAACTACAAAACATAATAACATTTTCATTTTAAATTGTTTATATCCCTCCCCTCAATGCATTAGGCAACACATGAAAACATACCTTTACATTCACTGTATATTTTTGTTTCCAAATTCATATTACCCTGTTTTTTTCGTATACAGACTCCTTTTTATTGAAATTATAAACGGTAGACTTCGTCTATCTCAATAAAATTTTTTCATTTGCTGAGATATTTACAAAAATGCGTGTTATGACATATTAATTTCATAAAATAGTGAATAATTTCCGGACACACTGCATACAGGATGCAATGAGTTTTATGACAATATAATGTTATATAATTGGTCTGCAGTCATTTTGAAGTCTCATTAACATGATATGATATAGTAAGTCCTATTTTATTTTTAATTACGACTGATCTGTTAGTGTACAGCGTTCTTGCTTATTAGAGGTATACGTACGCCTTCCTAACTAGTAATTATGATTCCAAAGATGTAGAAAAAATACAAATATGAATATGTTTTTGTTTAGGCTAAAAATGGAGCAGGCTAATGGACTTTTATTGAATGAGGTATAACTGAAAAAAGTATAAAATATGGGGGGAAATCGTTTAACATATTTAGTACTGTACATAGTTGAAACAACAGCAATGAATGTGTTTGCAAGAGGCTCTCAAGAATTAAATATTAAATCAAAAGCTTAAAATACGTGTGTTTAAATATCAATTGCTGCCTTTACACAAAATAAGATATGGCTACCTAATGTGGGGTAATAGCATGCCTATTAATAGAGCTTTCATTTTTAAAAAACAAGTTATTAGGATTATATTAAAATTTTCACGTAGAAGTTATTTAAAATAATTATTTATTGATTAAATAATTCATGATCATAACTTTATAGAATCGAGGGAACTTAGTGCGTTTGTTTATTCTCTGAATGGACAACTTATAAATTTAGAACGCACTAAATTTCATACACTCAGTATGTATTTCTTTGCATATTCCAATTACAAAAAGAAGTTCATAGCTATCATTACTCTACTTTTTAAAAACATTTGTTAAAATCAACGCTATGGCAATATTAAGCTCTATGAGGTATTCCAATTTTGCAAAACAAAGTGATTCACATAAAACTTTTCAGGTTAATTCATGTCAAAAGAATTCGAGTTATTAAAAAATAGTAAACGACTTTATTTGTTCTTATTTCTGTCCCATCATTATGATGAAATTACATAAATCCCAATGTATTGATATAATGCAGCACATAAAAGGCAATAAAGAAAAAATTTTCAACCAAATAACACATCTAGGGCCAATGTTGTATTTGGAACGGGAATAATGGTTGTTTGGGTGTTTCTCAGAGTTGTTATGGACTGTTTTTAATTAATTTATATGACTAATGTTGATCTTCTTGATCTGCCTCGGCTCTTTGGAGATTGAAGTTTGTTATTTCCTGTGCCGGAGGATAGTATTCTCAGGGTGATTATGGACTGTTTTTAATGACTTGGATTCATTGGGGAAGGAAGGGGATTCTCTACTTGAATAATACACTTCTGGGCTCAAGTTTAAGTCTTAATTGTTGAACACTTGAAGATTTGTAAGACATGCTGGGCGTCCTCGTGTGATGAGAAATCTGATTTTAAATTCACTGTGTATTTATCCTAAAGCTAAAGCTCACTGAATTCACTCGAAAATCTAATTAATGATACTGTTTACGCTACTTTAACTTTAACTGAACTCTTTCGTAATAACTTCATGCGATCGAAAATCCAGCCTTCACTTATAACTTCACTGTAACACTTTGTAATAACACTGATCACTTCGCTGTAAGGACTTTATTATAATGACAAACTGGCTGCCGTAACCTTTACAATGACTTAAAGTAACCTGTGTTTTACGATCTTAATGAGGACATTTTTCTTTCACTGAACTGGTAGCTACAACTCGTTGAAGGTAGTAAGAGCGTAATGAAGAGTACTGTCGTATCATGTAATATAATATACTAATGTGTGTCTTTCAGGCTCTAAAAACATCCTTCTTTATACTTGATACAAAATCTAAGTTGAATTAACTCCTCCTCCGCGAAATTTTATTTTTTCAAATATTCGGGAACTAGGATATCTTTTTATTGATTATCGTAAGATATCTTTTATATTTCACGTCCTTTCCCATTCGTCAGATTTTGATGCAGATTAGTTTACCTAGTCCACCCCCGTTACCTTTTCAGCATTCTAAAACTAAGATCCTCACCTAAATTTTACGATAAAGAAAACACCGGTCATATATAAGCGTCGTCCTTTGAGTCTGACAACACAGTTACATTATTGATTCCATAATACTCGCTGACACCCTTAAAAGCAATAAAACCCATTAGCTGTCTTTATTCAACCTAATTACTTTCTAAAATTAAAGTTCCTACGTTTAATATTTTCTTTTAAGAAACCTGTGTTCGCATCGACGTTTCTTTTGAGCCGCACCAAGTGCCGTTATTGATTGATTACGTTTTTCTCGCAGTTTCCGTTAAGTGCAATAAAACATTTGCTGCTTGGTGTTGACAAACCTTTCTGGATGACTAACAAAGGGAACATGGGTCTAGCTCTAACAAAAGAGTACTCTCTTTCGAAGCGATCTGGGGCCGTATGGGGGATGCGGCAGTCCGCTCGAGGGAGGAGGATGAATGGATTATTTTGTTTCTTTGCCTTATGGGTTGGACGCCCCTTGTGTCGGGATCAGGAACCTTTACCTCAGGGAACTTCTGGAATTTTGTGAGTCAGAGGGAAGGGAAGGAAATCTAGCAAGCTACACGGAAAAACTGGAGTTCTCAGTTGACGCCATTTATTTACACTTATTATCGGAATACTGGATTGTCCACGTAAGCTTATAAATATATCGCAGATTCCGGTTGTCTCCTATATAATGCTTAGCGGTGTACCATCTCCGGCTACTGTAACTGACTATTGTTCTTTTCCTACGCGCACTTTGATTCTGATTGTCTATTCTTTTCCCCGCTTATTTCAATTAACTCTTACGGTTCCGTTCTCCAACTATCCAACCTTTAGCTCTTAGCCTCGAAACCCGGACTGTTAACAGTTCACTGCTCTAAAGTTTATATTCCGTATGTCTTGCTCTCTGTCTCACTGCTCTCTAACTCACTGCTCTCTTAAGTTCTTTCTGTTTTGTGTCCCTTACATTATATCAAATGTAAAGTTTATTGTTTTATTAGGAATCTCCCACCGTGAAAGTTAAATCCGCGAAATTTATGGAACTCAGTTCGATTCTCTCTGCTTTATTGGTCCTTCCTTAATATCTATAATTATACACGCTCGCTCCGATTCCCCCAATTTTGAAAGATTCCTATTGGTTGTGTGGGACCAATTTCCTGAAAATACCTCTCACCTTATGATAATTCTAAGAACGGACATTCCTGTCATAAATGTTGGGAAAATTTTATAATCTGACATCTCCTTTCACTTTTCTGTCCTTTCAGATCTACTCACAATGAAATCTCGACCATAAATAAGAAACATTTAGTTGTTTTGCAAAATCATGTCAGAAATCTGTCGACGTGTCTGAATGTTATTGTCATGAGGGGTTATAAATTTGAACTGTCATCTGAGATTGACATTTGTTCATTTCTCGAAAGAATTCCACCCGTAAAGTCGTTAGTCCCGTTACCCTTAATTATTGAAAGAACGTATTTCTCTGTTTTTGTCTGCGTCTGGGTAAATGGTTTTCTTTAAACCCTTGAAAAGAGAATTGCCTCTTTTCGGAACCTAACCCTTTTCCCCAGATCAAAACTTTCAACATTTCCAAGCTTAACGAACAGAACTGTTTTACATTCACATAAATACACAATGAACCTTATTAATGTTTAGACTACAAACTATATACATGTATCAGATCGTATTTATGTTAATTATTAGCCTTGATTATAACCACATTAGTTTAATTAAAGGCGGCCTTTAATTCCGGCTACAGATCCTAATGCCCAAAGATTTTCTAAAGTTACGACACGGATTACCTAAAGTGGCATTGTCATGAGATTTTTCTAAAAGTAGCGGCGGAAGATCAGCATGTCCTTTTTGTTATACTTTCTGCCTTGCCTGGAGTATTGCTTATTATACATGCACTGTCAATCATAATATTATAGAAATGTAACCCTTTGTATTGAACTTTATACAAAAAGACATGTAGACATAGACATATAGTCATATATTAACAATCACAATGTTAAAATAATGATCATAATATTTGTGACATTAATTACTATGCCCTGAATGGCGATGTTAAAGGATTAATTATTATGTTAATGGGGATTCTTGAGACAAGGATTCTGTCTCATATTAGAAAATTCTGTTTCATTTATAGCATGAAATCACCCCATAGAAGTATGACTTTTCACTCTGTATATAGTACTAAATGATGTACTTAAATAAAACATAAACTCCTTACTAAGCTTAACTAGATTTCCTTCATATGTACCAGGCAACAACAGTGTTTTTATATAGGACCAATGTATAGATTACAGCAAACTCATAATAATCACTTTATAATTACCATAAAAATAGCGAATATACTTTTTAAGCATATTTTTAGCTTAAAGGACATGGTCTTAATATATTTATCTCCAACTGACTCAAAAATATGACTTTTTACGTTGTTAAGCAACTTTTTTTATATTGGCAGATTAATACATAGTTTTATCTAGCATACGTTTTTTTAAATTGTCTATTGCAGAGCTATATTTAGAAAAGTAATAAACTGCACTATATTATGTTATATAGTATTATTATAAATATTGAAGCCTAAAGTATTTTACTTAACTTTACGGCAATAATTCGTTTATTTCTTTCTTTACAAATACCTTATATCTTTCGGCAACTAGAATACTAATTTCCCATATATTTGTTCCATATGTGTAATCTTTTCATTTGCAGCAAGACATAATAATTGTGGTTTCTTTAAGTAAACATATAAAGTCCCAGGTATTCTATTTGTTATGTAGAACGAGACGTTTGAAAGAGTAAAATCCAGCTAAAATAGAACCCTTTCTATATCCTGTTAGGTAATAATTTTTCAGAATAGTCTGCTACCGTTTAATTCAGATAAAATGAAGGAGTTTAAGCATAAGTTTTATAAACAGACTCTTCATACAACGTCTGCGGTTCTGTATTGTCCAAAGAATGGGGGATAGCTGTTACTAGGCAACTGAAGTTCCTCTTAAAGGAACGTGATGAATTGCAAAGCTTCTTTAACAGCTAATCCTCTACGCCCAACGGCTACTGGTACAAGAGCACTTTTAATTCCTGGTCATTTTTCTTCAGACCATAATCCACTCCCTTGAGGGAATAGTGTAATCCATAGCTCTTCCAACCGCAACTTGTTCTTCTAGTAGCGCAAACGAGGAAAATCTTCACAAACTCTAGTACTGATTACGTGCCTTGCCCAACCCCAGCATATAACAAGGATAAAAAGGGCCTCCTTAGAGCTTCTTTAATGACAATCTCTTTTCCCATTAGTGTAATGCAGAAAGAACAAAAATAAAGCTTGTATTGAAATTGAGGTTAATTTGCTAATTCTATGTTTTCTCTTCTCCATTCATTTTAATTCCATAGTAAAATGACAACATCAGAGTATTTTGCTTTAGGTATATGCAGCACAAAACATTTATAATTTTATAAATATTTTAAACTTTTTATTACAATCTTTGTAAATCAAAGACAATAATAATTTTAGCGAGTATTTATTTTCCATTTACACCATGAATGAATTTATGAATAAATTTATAACTATTTCAATAATTAACACAAAATCTACAATTTTATACATTTCATAACTATATCTACTACTTTTAGTTGATCATGTTGTTCAGCAAGGTAGTTCTCTGTTATAAGTCGCTATTTTCTTGCTAATCATTGGCAATACAATACTGAAGTAAATAGTTTTACTAACCTACAAAATTAAATGTTGCATAAGCAGGCAAATGTTTCACAGTTTTCAATGGCAAAAGTGAATATTTATATTCCTAAGGGGACACGTGGGTCAAAGGCACATCAATAGTAAACTAGCCACAGATTTTAAACTATTTCAGCCATTGACTTGAAATTTGGCAGAGTTATTAAGAACTATAGTTTGTAATTACCATGCTTGTTATAGGATCCTAATTTTAAATTAATTTAAATAAATAATAAACCAATATAGCCTAACCTGACAGTTCAGAACATGAGGAACATTTTCATGTTGTTTATTAAAGATATGGGCTTAATACTTTGTGCATATTTTGTTTGCATTATATTTAACAAATCCCTGCAGAGAAAATATAGTAATTATTAGTTTATTAAAAATATTTATTTTAGGAAATTGATAGCAGTTAAAGAAGTCACTCCTGTATCCAAGTCAAAATTTTAGATGAACAGTTAAGAAAAAATGTCTGCTGTAATTGTTCATTAGTTAATAATAAAAAAAGGATGCCAAGTTTCATTTTTTATCTCTAATAATTTATAAAAAATTGTTCCTTACATACAGAAAATTATAAACTCAGAAAAAAGAGTTGCAAAGTTTGTGAAACATGCCTATACTTATTTTGTGCTAGGTACCTTTAAATATCCTCAGCACCATATTTCTGGTTCTTCCGATGGTCTTCAGCTTCTTTTCTCTTTACTGATCTCTACTGCCTTGTCTTTTTCAGAAGCGTTTTAAATGCATGATCAGCATTGTCAATTCGCTTCCTGCCAATATCTTGAAGTATCTTTATTGATCTTTTTTTGGAATAAGCTCGCTCCAATTTGTTCAATTTTGGGAGATTCCTATTGGTTCGAGCTGGACTAATTTTCTAAAATAAATCTTCTCAAGTTGTAATAATTCCAAGAACGGAAATTCCTTCCATAAATATTCTGAAACCTTTCTGATCTGACATCCCTTCACTTTTCTATCCTTTCAGATTTACCCACAATGAAATCGCGATAGACCACGTTTCGGACATAAATGAGAAGCATCTATTTGTTTAGTAAAGTCATGTCAGAAACCTTTTGACGTGTCTAAATGTTACTGTTAAAAGGAACATACGCTGTCATCTAAGGTTGACATGTGTTCCTTTCTCCAGAAAATTCTTCCCTTATTGTCATTATGCACCGTTACCATTATCTATTAAAATAATATTTCTCTCTGCGCTAGTTAAAACGGCTCACTCTGTGTCTCGGGTCGGCAAATTGTTTTCCCTAAATCCTTTCAAAGGAAACGAGTTCGTGCCAGAACAAAGACTACTTTCCTCCCTAGTTGAACCGTTTAAAATTGTGGCAAATTTCAATATGACACATTCCGTAGTTTAACGAACAGTCCGGTATTGTAATATGTATTTCCACACAAATACATAATGACCTCCTACTAAAGATTTAGCACAGGTGCTATTTAAATTAATACAATACCCTTAATACAAGTCACATATATATACATCAGATCATATTTACATTAATGATTAACATCTATTATAACCGTATTACTTTATTAAATGTAGCCTTTATTTTCAGCTACACCTTTTAACGAAATGATGCTGGTTCCCAGCTTTTATACATCTAAAACAGAAGAAATGAAGACATGATAAACTATTTTGTAAAAGGGGGCGTGGCACACGTTGCATAACCACAGGCTCTGTAAGTTTTAAAACCCACTTAGAATAATGGTCTGATTATAAAATTCTGTGGTGAGATAGTCAAAACTATAGTCATTATCATGCACTAATTTTTGGAAAATGTGATTTTTGGTCATTTTACCTGCATGTCAGCTAACAAAAGTCACGTTGCTATGTTGATACAAAACAAAAAGCACGTGACTCTGCACTATAAGGTTATCTGAGTTACGGGCCACGGTTATTGCTTATTACAGCCGCCGCAACTGAAAAAGAGAGAGAGAGGGTTAAATCTCAAGTAATGTACTCTTTTTGCGGCATCGGGACTCAGTAATGAGAGAGACAGGGTCTGGCAATACAAATTTTTTTCTAAATTATGAAAGAACAGTTTGCTACTGCATGATGAAGATCCTAAGAAAACATTCTGACACAATTCAGCTAATTCTACTAGATTGACGAATTTTTCTTCTCCATTAATGGCATAATGTGCTACTTGTCCAGTGTAAATCCGAACTGGGTCTGAGAGATACATAAAAAGTCCGTCACGCAGGAGCAGCGTAAACTAAGCGAATTCCTCACCGGTTGAATAATTTTTAATAAAAAGAAATATGAAATACAAATTAAGGCGTTTTAATCAATTAAATGAAATATGTTATGGCATTACTGTGTGGTATTAGAGGAACAACATTATAATTCTTGCAATCTGTAACTGTTACTAAAGAGAAACCGCATTTTTAGAATTATTATTATTATTATTATTATTATTATTATTATTATTATTATTATTATTATTGTTGTTGTTGTTGTTGCTGAGATTATACCACAAGAACTAATAATATATTATTAACTAGATGAAATATATGACCACTGCTATACAAATCTATACTGTGTGGGTATTTTAAATGTAACCATGTTTATGAACTTACCCCTTGCCATCTTTACATTCACTAAAATAGAGAAAAATAACACAAAGTTTGAAGTTAGATGCTGTATTTAACAAGATGATGTCCATATGTTTCAATGAAGCCAAAAAGGTTACTATTTAAAAAAAAATTCATATACTAACCAAATATACAGAATCAATAAAAACATTCAAAATATTTATTGATTTTCATTGCATTTGAAATTTAATCTAAATGTTATTGTATTAAAAGCATATAACGCGAGCGTTTCCTGAAGGTTATTACAGAACTCCCCTGCATATAAATCCAATTCTTAAACACATATTAGATTCATACTTTGCATTTGCTATCTTTACAATAATGCTTTTGTTAAATATAAAACATGTGCAGCGTTATATAATACAGTTTATATGTGCTGAATTCATTTCTCCTTTTATTTTAAAATAATATAGAGAAAATTAAAAGCAAGAGTACTTTTTAAATTTACATTTTCAGGTATACCTTTGCTCCTTAATAGTTCAATTTTCCTAATTTTCAGAAACTATTTTTCGTTTTTATTAAAGTAGTATATACCGAATTTTGTGGGAAGAAACAATATTAGTGTTGCTAGAGCGAATTTTAAAATTTGGGTTTCATTCCTATGCTCCAATTTCCATGATTTTCAGGTACTATTTTTTCTTGTTTTATTTACATACGCGGAGTTTTGTTGCGAAAAAGCAAATGTTGCCACTAGAGTAAATTTGGAATTTTTGGGTTCACATAAACCCCCACTCTAATGATCGGATGGCCCTGATTTTAGAAACATGTTTCTTGCTCTTTTTAAATGTAATATAACGGGGTTCGTTGCTATATATATTAATGCAACTAGAGCGATTTTTAAAATTTGGGGTGCAGACAAATACCCCCTCCTAATAGTCAGATTACACTGATTTTCAGGAACTATTTTTTTTTTTATTTAAATGGTATATACGGAGTTTCGTTGCAAAAAAATATTAATAAATCTAGAGCGATTATTAAATTTCGAGTAACCCTTCCTCCTGCTAATAGTCCAATTTCTCAGATTTTCAAAAAGATTTGTTCTTATTTTATTTCAATGTTATATATTGAGTTTCTTTAAAAAATTAAATGTTGGCCGTTATTGCGATTTGTGAATTTCGGTTTAATCATTTTTCAGGTAACCGCCACTTCCAATAATCTGATAATATTAAAAATATTATTATTTAAATGATAAATGCCCAGTTTTGTTGTGAAAAAACAATTATTGGTGCTGCTAGAGCGGTTTTTAAATTTGGAGTTTCAGACAACCCTCTCCCCTAGTGACACCATTTACCTGATTTTCGAAAACTATTTTTATTCTATTTAAATATAGAAAATCAAATTACAATATAAATACATTTGCACAAATGAATATACGGAGTTTCGTTGAGAAAAAAACGTATATTAATGCCACTAGGGCAATTTTTTTAATTTGGGGTACAAGCAAATCCTCTTCTTAACAGTCCGATTTCCCTGATTTTCAGAAAAATATTTTTCTTATTCTATTTAAATGGCATATACGGAGTTTTGTTGCGAAAAAACATATATTAATGACATTAGAGCAATTTTTTAATTTTGGGTTTCAGATGACTCCCCTCCTTCGAATACTCCAATGTCATTGATTTTCGGAACCGATTTTCTTATTTTATTTCAATTTATATTTATATTATGTTTTCCTTTAAAACATTTGAATTGCAGCCGCCAGAGCGATTTTAAAATTCGCTTTAATCCCCACTTTTTTCAGTTGCATCCCCCCTTCTAATAGCCTGATTGCCATTATTTCCGAAAAATACTTTTATGAATTTATTTTAAAGAAATCTACCCGGTTTCGTTGAAAAAAAAGCAAAATTTTCGATCTTTTTTTTTTTATATAATATTCGCTTTAGGTGAACCCCCACCCCCAATAGTCCAGTTTTGCCGGTTAACAAAATTGAAAAATTGTTATTAATTGAAGGCTATGTACAAAGTTTCGTTGAGAAAAAACAAAACAAAAATTGCGACCTGTAGAGGAATTTTTATCTATTCTTTTTAATTATTTTATTATATATATTTACGGACGATCTTTAACATCTCAGGTTATCAGCGTCCCATTCAAATCAGGGCGTGAAACAGCTGACAAATTTTGCTCAGATGCCTCTTTTTTCAGGCTTCAGGTTCTTCATCGTGTCGTAAATGTGTACGACAGGGGACCCATGACTTTACTTCTCTTCCGAAGGAAACCATACTTAGGATTTTTACGCCCGAAAAAAAAGTCATTGGTTCTGGCCGGGATCGAACCCGCGATTTTGGGTTTAGGAGTCAAGTATGGTTACCACTATACCACCAGGACCGAGGCGCTAGAGAGGGAACTTTATTTATTTATTTATTTGTTTATTTATGGACGCTCTTTAACATCTCAGGGCATCAGCGTCCCATTCAACTCAGGGCGTGAAACGGCCGACAAATTTTCCTCAGAGGCCTATCTTTCAGGCTTGAGGTTCTTTTTCGTGCCGCAAATGTAGGACACGGGACCCACGGCTTTACTTCCCTTCCTAAGGAAGCCATACTTAGGATTTTTACGCCCGAAAAAATCCCTCGGTCCTGGCCGGGTTCGAACCCGCTTTTTTGGTTTAGGAGACAGAACGGACATATATATATATATATATATATATATATATATATATATATATATGCATATTTTGGAAACATTTTATTTCTTTTTTTTTTTTAATTGTAGGAACCTAGTAGGTACCATCGATGCAGATTTCGAAAGATTAGTAAAATCTCTTTCTATTCGTACAACCGAAATAACTTACATTTCTTCGGAATTTGCTAATAAAATAAAACAACTGAAAAATAAGCAGCTCTTTTACGGTGCCGACCACAATAACTTCATTCCGCCGGAATTCGCTAAAAGTTTGCTAGGATGTCAATGCTTTGTATGGCGTTCTTGGCAGCACATCATAATGCTTTACTTCTTTCTGGTGAATTTCTGTGCTTCCTCCGGAAGCAGTTGGTTTATTAGAAGACATTCCTTTGGTACTACACCACTGCCGGAAAGAGCTGCTGCACGATATACGTGGACAAGAAGCACATCGCCATGTGTATGCGAGCATAAATATGGGCAACAGCGATAATATATCAGCGTGTTACCGCAATCACAAGTGCTATATCATAAATTAGGTTAGGTTTATTTTATTTAAGGACACTCTTTAGCATCTGAGGTCATTAGCGTTCCATTCAATTATGCTCAGGGGCCTCTTTTTTTAACTTGAATTTTATATGGCGTAAATCTACAACACGGGACAATGACTGTACCTCCCTTCCGAAGGAAGTCATATTTTGAATTTTAGTCCTAAAAAGCCATTGACCCTGCTAGAGTTTGAACCTGCGATCTTGGGTCTACAAGAAAGACCATCAGGACCGGCTGTTACATTTAAAGAAACTAAAATCCGCCCAGTGAGTTTTTTTTTTTTTTTTTTTTTTTTTTTTTGATTCGTTTTATTTAAGAACGCTCTTTAACACTTCAGGTCATCAGCGTCCCATTCAATTCAGGGCGTGAAATGGCCGAAAATTTTTGGTCAGAGGTCTCTTCTTTCAGGCTTGAAGTTTTTTTTTCATGCCGAAATGTACGACACGGGACCCACGGCTTTACTTCCTTTCCGAAGGAAGCCATATTTAAGATTTTTACGCCCAAAAAAAATTCATTTATCCTGACCGGGTTTGAACCCGCAACCTTGGATATAGGAGGCAAGCATGGTTAACACTACACCACGAAGACCAAACCAGTGGGGTGGCTCAGATGCAATTTGGTACTAGCATTTGAGAGGCGGGATTGGTCTCCCGACCTCTCGCGGTTTTCTCCTGGTCACTAAGGCGAATAATGAGATTGAGTTGTCCTTTCCACAAGTTTTTCGCTTGCCATTTCTTAAAATTTCATTCCGTTAGTTCTGTACAGCTTCAAAAGTACCAAGATGAACTGCGCTGGTGCGTGTGAAGGTAACTTGACTTTGGAAAGATATCTTAAGCATGGAAGCGGCCCTTTTAAGGTGCTCGAACGCCTTGGATGCAGAGCTCCGCTGGTGTCGGTGTGTTCTATTTAGAAACAATGTTAGGTACCTCGTCTACGTCCGTGCTTTATCGTCCATGGATCCTGACCGCCCGGTATCTCTCTCATTCCATCCCTTCCTTCCGGAGCTGCCCTCACAGGGGCGCTTAGGCACAAATTGCCAACCATTGAGTAAAGCTGAAGTAGCGAAATGTCCACCTCCCACCTTAGCAATCTAATCCAAGATAAATGTTTGTTCAATATTAGCCAATATCACTAGATATATTTTATTTAATGCTTTCTTAAATAAAAGTTTAAATAGTGCTAAAATTCTATGCTGTCTGTTCTGTAAAGATAGAATAGGCTTGCATTTATTCTCCTAACAATGCAGTGAAAATTAATTCATTTTCAATTATTGATGTCGTTCTTGAAATATTACAATTTTCACCTACAATATAGATAAGACTAATGTTTGGAGTGTGTGATCTGAACCACTTATACTTGCCTTCTAAACCGAAGATCGCGGGTTCAAACCCGGTCAGGATCGATGGATTTTTTCGGGAGTAAAATCCTAAATATGGCTTCCTTCGGAAGGGAAGTAAAGCCGTGGGTCCCATGTCATACATTTACGGCGCGAGAAAGAACCTCAAGCCTGAAAGAAGAGGCCTCTGAGCAAACTTTGTTGGCCGTTTCACGCTCTGAATTGAATGGGACCCTGGTGACCTGTGATGTTAAAGAGCGTCCGTAAATAAGTCAAATCATCATCACCATAATCATGAATCACTTATATGTAGTAAATGTACAAGAGCTCAACATTCTAGCGCTTGGCCGTGCGGAGTTCATTACACTATAATTTGCATAGCGTGCGAGTGAAATATGCCTTCTTGTCACTACCTCTGATTGCACCTGCGAACTCATGATATGAATGCTATTTCAACTGCCTACAAAAAAATGAACAGCTTGCTAAACACCGTGTACAAATTACAATTGATACAAATATAATTAATACGAAACTAGCGTAATTTCGTCATGAGCTAGTATATACTAGGTCAAAGCAAGAACTAGACAGGGTGAAGTTAGATTCCTTAACCATTAATAGTACAAATTTTTGTTTTAAAGTAAACGTTGTGTCTGGTATAAATTGACTAGTCTAGGTTTGTTTTTCATCTGACTGTATTTAAACCATGTACCTGAGGTTACCTAAGTGACGCGTACAATCGAAGCTCAGATAATCTGAAGATATACATTTTATCACATAATATTTTAACAATAAGAGTAAAAATAATCTATAAAAGTGAAATTGATTCTTCCAAACGATAACCTGATATTAAATAATTTAATGATCAGACTTTAAATGTAAGAGAATAACAAATTAAACGAAGTAATTAATTTATATCCTTTTACACTTATATCTTACCAAAAATCATCTTACAGAGACCAGGAGAATTCCTTTCTATATAAATATTAACAAAAGTAGATTTATGGGTCAATAGAAAGTGAAGGGTGAAAAATCGTTTTAGTGTTGCGATGCTTACTGCGACCTTATTAATATTTATTCTACTATCCAGCATCCACCAATATATACAACAATCTAAAAGAAAAATAAAGTAACATTATTAACAATGTAACAAATTAACAGTAATTATAATGGTAGAAAAGGATAAAACACTAAGAAACAGTCACACTTGAGATCGCTATATTTCGGACTCGTGGAGTCCTTCTATGGCAAGAAGACAAGTGACAAGTCCATAGAAGGTTTCCACGAGTCCGAAATATAGCGATCTCAAGTGTGACTTTTTCTTAGTGTTTTATCCTTTTCTACTATTATAATTACCGTTAATTTATATATATACATATATACACACACACATATATATATATATATATATATATTTAAAGTCGTTGTATATAATTCCAGTTAGTTTCTATCTAGTATTGCTCACTGCTTATTAGAGCTTATTAGAGGCTTTTCTGAAAGTCAGCGATAGCAGGCTTGCTTTTTATTTTTTGGATTGAGTTTGTATTTCCTTGTATGAAATAATTTGGTATAGGTACTATCAGCATGACATAAGATCTCTCAGTTCCTATGTTGTAAGTGCATTAAAAACGCCCTGATAAAATTATCTGTTTTCCTTTTATTATGTAATGAGGTATTCGGAATAAATGTCAGTTTTGCCAAAGCTAAAAAGTTATAAATAAATTATACATTTTATACAAAATATTATTACTTTAATGTGATTTTAGAAAACGTATAGCGGTATAAGTTTGTATTTTTCTAATTTTTTAGATAATACATTAGGATGCTAAAATGCATAAAACTGAAAATGTATCAAAGTGAAGCATTCCATTCTCTACTTGCTGTTACCATATGTGTGTGGTGTGTGAAAGAGAGTGAGAGAGAGATGATAATACTAAATAATGAAGCAGAGGTCGCTGCGGAAGGCCATGACCTAATCTCGGGCTCTCGCACTATAGAGAAAGAAAAATACTAAATTATGTGTGATGATAAGTTCTTAGTAAATTTAACAGTTTTAGTTGATCATTGATTACGAGATTCTACGCTAATTTTAAAAACTTTATTTTTAAGGAAACTCTTGTCATATTTGAATGATAATGTAATAATAAAATGAAAGTATGGCGTTCGTGTGCTTTTAATTTATAAACATTCTAAATGTAGTACTTTAATAAAATCTATTAACACATTTTAAAATTAGTTTAATATAAACAAACATTGCGAAAACAAATTGTATCATTCACAAATACGGAATACAAAAATGACACCAAAATAGTAGTAGTGGTAGTAGTAATGGTAATAATAATAATAATAATAATAATAATAATAATAATAATAATAATTGTTGTATTTGCTGTTTTTGAAGGGAAGAGGGAAAAATGTGAACAACATAAATTATACTAAAAATATTTGATCATTTTTAGCTTGTTATACTGATATGTCATATAAAACAATTTACAAGATTAGTATAAACTGACTTAGTTCACTTAATTCATTCAGTGAATTCTCCCTCCCCATAGTTTTTGCAAAGAATGCGGCTTCCTGGAGTTGAAATACTTTTCAACTTATGTATTATTAAAACTGATATTGGACTATATACAGTATAATTTACTGTAGTGCATATTAGAACGACACATGGAGAAGGTTGGCTGCATATTCGACTATTTGTGGCTCAGATAAATGTTTCCCGCTCCTTCAGAGTTAATAATAAGAAATCTGTGGTTAATAAATACAGACGTACAGAGGTAATGGAAAAAACAAAATCTAGATGTTGAAACTTTTATAATGTTTCCTTTGTATGATTGTACAATATTATGAATATGTTGTAAACCAGCACATACACCCTCTGAAAAAAAAGAGTCGTCGCCAGATTCTACTTATCAATCGAAAAACTTCCGCGATCCTCGTAAGCGCATGTAGTGGAGTGCACACTGCAGTGGGCGTTTTGCTTGTAAACGTAATGGTCACTATCATAAACATCTGGAAAGAAACATTAGGATAGAGTAGAGGTGGCCGAGCGGTTTAGAAGACATCGCTCTTCTGCGTAAGCTCCTGGGTTCAAATCCCACACAATATTATTTATTGATTTTATAAGTGTGTATGCAGAGCATCATGTCACCTAATATCATTATATTTTAACGCATCCTTCTAGTTTTATGCATTATCTAAAACGTATTCTTTACAAATAACTAAATAAATACACGAACAAAAACATGTATCTTCTAAAGTGAAAACACACCGAAGTAAACACAAATTAATATAAAGTGTATCAACCCTCAGCATGTATACCTGCTCTCAGTCTTTGGGGCATAGATGATGTCAAATTCCTTACAGTGGTATGGACGAGTGGCTACAACATCCCAGGCTTCTTGAATTTGTGCCCATAAGCCATCTTTTGTCCTTCTTGCAAGTGCTGGGAATGCGTGTGCAGCATGTTGCATTTAGATGGAACAAATACTGAAGAGTAATGAATAGTGTTTAACGCCCGTTTTTACTACTAAGGCAGCACAGGCGATGGACACTGGTGATCAATGAAATGAAATGATATATTGGGAAAGGATTTATTTTTAAGGAAGGAAACGTTCCAGGCCTAAGTTTAGAGTACCTTCCCGGCATTTGTCATTTATGAGGACTGAGGAAAACCTGGAAAATCCTCAGTCAGGGAGGACGGTCCTGGCGGAATTCAAACCCCAGACCTCCAGCTCACGAATCCGCGATTTAACGACCTCGGCCACACGTGGCGGTAATAATATTGAAGCGAATATTATAATACTTATTATAATATATATATATATATATATATATATATATATATATACTATTTTAACTTTAAAGCTTGTAGTGTATGGGAAACAATATTATGAAACTAATTTGTCACAATAATGTTACAACGGTTTACTAAAAAAAATTTAAAAAAATATCCCTATAGGCGAACCTATACTGTTAACCACGATATCACTGCACACTCTAGTCAGCGTCTTTAGTGCATGTCATGTAACACAACTGCTGCAGTGGCTACATAACTTTGTGAACCGCGCACTGTAACGAGTAAGACTTAGAAGAATTTTGCAATGGAAAAATGTCATTTTATATCAAAGATGCATGCCGAAGCACAAGTAGAACCTGTTGCAAGCGAGAGAGAAATCTGTATGTAAAAGTGACAATGTAGTAAGCAAAAGTGAGAAAATCCTTATTTACTAATATTATGTAAACTTCTACTGTGAATTAGATCTTTCTATTTTATAATACGCTACTGTTCATTTAAATGACAACACTATGAAAACTGGATGTGCCAAAGCCATATTTATCACAAAATAAGCCTTGTGGTACAGGCGTGAAATTATTACAGTTATAGCCTGGTCCGCCATTCAGAAGACATTAATCAAGAACGACATGGACAGGAAGAGACACTAAGCGAGAGACATCGTGAACACGGAAACCAAGGAACAGTGCAACATTGTTACCATGCAGGACTTTTCTGGTGTTTCATGTCCCATTTGTCTCATATAAGCTGAGAAGATAAGAGACAAAAACAGGCTCCTACACCTCAGATATGTAAACTTGACTGGCCAGCGTATCGGGAATTCACACTGGACGAGAGCGTAACTGAAACCCAATGGCACCCCTTGAAACTGGACCAATATGGCTATGCATAATGCACGGCTTATCGATTCTCTCACCACAATATCGTAAGTGCTGTAGACGAAAGCGGCATTCCTTATAAAAGATGTCACGTAAATGATCCACGTGCGGTATGGGGTCAGTTGAATGTGTATTTCTAGGATTCCAATGTTAGTGTCAGCAAGAATTAAAAAGAATATTCTTAAATTCTTTGTTCAATCTCATAACCGGAATTATTCACATACATGGTTTTCTTTAAATGGATACCTCCTGAGATACATATATTTTATATTTTCTTTAATTGCATACTATGAGCAAATATTGGAAAATAATTTCCAATGAAAAAAGTTCGTTCTGAACATATAAAGATACATACACACATAAATACAAATATAGTAACCACTTTTCCTCTTCCAGCTAGCAGTTAGATTAGTGATCAGCAATTTGTATACTGTATTGTGAGGAATAAGCAATAAGTGCCCACTTAAAACGCAATTTAGAATTGTAGAATTGTCGAAAGTAAGCAAATGTTATGTGGGAAACACTATAAATATGAAAATGAAACTGTGAGCAACTCCAAAACTTCAATCCGCCCAATAAATGTCATAATGCAGGGAGTATATGGTTCTGCGGCATATTTGATCTAAATATTTATTTTAATCAAATGTACGTTTTGCCAAAGAGATTACCTTCTCTGCTTTTTCTGAGGTTGTGGCGCGCAACGCGCCTGGAAAGCACGGCAAACACCAAGAGGCTAAGTACACAACTTGCAGGCTTGTGGAAGTCTGCAGCTACATTTCTACGCGCCTGTCGTCCCGTTCTTAGCGCGGCCTCCCGAGAAATCCCCTTTAGGAGAGGTCTATATATCTGGAAATTAAACCCTCGTAATTGGCTCTTAAAGGATGAGGCCCTCCCCTTCTACTCACAGAAATGCAAAGAGTCCCTTCTCACGGACATAGCACGCTATCTAACTCTCCTACACAAAACGATACCTCTGAGACTATTCATTGTTTACACACAATTTAAGACGGAAATCGAGCCCGAAAACCTCCTACCCCCTTCTCTGTTGTAGTTTCTAGGTTACTGCTGCTAACACATTGTTGTCCAGGGGACTTTCTCAAACATAAAGTTTTCCTTTGCGTCTCTGCCCACTCTAACTCCCTCCTGTTATTTAGAATGCAAATAGTACAAGCACGAACCGGCGCCTTTTCCAAAGAGTCTAGACAGAGGTCAGAAGTTAAAGCCATGGGAGCCGTTTTACATATATTCTAAATACAGGGAGTTCCTTTGGGAAGATAAAGGGAGGGATTTCCTCGGACAAGGCAAGTTTCGCTATTTTACAGTGTTAAGACTTTGTTGAGTAATTTACTGCTCCTCTTTAGTGGTATGTGCATGTTCTGGAAGCAGCCATATTGCCACAAGAGAAAACACTTCATCTATATTACATTTTACTACACATATAACCTTTGTATCTCTATCACTTGGCCCTTGTAGTAGTAATAACGAAGAAGCTGTCTTACATTTATTTTAAAAGAAAAACAATAATATCCTTTAGATCATGTTGGCGGAATGCAAAATAGTTTTGAAATCGTTCTAAATATTTTGAAATATGTACACATTTCACTCAGATACCATCCTTTTACAGAATTGTAATTGTAAAATAAATTTAGTAGAAGTAAAGGAAAAAAAATAGGAGAAATATGTTATGATTGTCTTGAAACAATATTTTTAACATTAACTTTCTTTCACATATGTAATTTATTTCAAAAAATGCATAGAAATCTAAGAAAAAGCATAAATTTATTGTGTTGTTAGTTTAAAATGTAGCGTACATTAAAAGCTTTCGCTTTTTTATTAGTGAAAAGGATTTTTTCGTTTGTTTACTTCAATGCTGAAAAAATATATAAACTGAACAAATATATAAAATGCAAACTTTTTTAAACATATGACTTGCATCATTAAGCTTACACAATTTTTGCTTGAGCCACTCTGGTGCGTACAGTTGGATGACTCCTTTTGTTATGTTCAATGCCATTGTGGAAGCTCATGCGGTATATGGCGGCTGTATGTATATAGTTAAAATATACATAGACACAAGAAAAATGTAGTTCTTATGGAACCTTACACATATATTTTAATACAGATGAAAGAAAAGAAGCATTATCGACTTTACTGTGAATTGCAGTTCTACCCTTTGCGACTACCAAAAAATCTGAGGTTAACACTTTGAGACCTCTAAACTTGTCTTTAGCCACCCATCATGTCTAGCTAGTACTCCGTCCGCGGAATTGTCCATTGAAAATCGATTCAACTGTTAAGGTTGGCAGAGAGTTTGTGTCATCATTCACGCACTTCTGCAATCCCTCTTTCCAATTTGCTAAAAAGAAAACTGCGCATCATTTGTCGCTACCTTCATTCGTTATCATTGTGTTGTAAGTATATAAATGCAAAATGCGTTTATCAGTAATGGAACGAAATTATGGTGGAGATATGCGTAATAATTACATTTGCAAAACGACATGAAATTACAGAATAATAATACATACTTGCTTTGCTCAGCTGCTTAGCTTCAGATAGTGATGCTTTTTTTTTTTTAATATTGTTTAACACCCGTTTTTACTACTGAGACACCACAGGCGGTGACACTGATGATACATGGGATGAAATGATATATTGGGAAAGGATTTTTTTAAAGAAGGAAACGTTCCAGGCCTAAGTTTAGGGTACCTCCCCGGCATTTGCCATTTATGAGGACTGAGGAAAACCTGTAAACAACCTCAGTCAAGGAGGACGATCCTGGCGGCATTCAACCCCCAGACCTCCCGTTCACGAATCGCGGCCTTAACGACCTCGGCCACCCGTGATGATGCTCATGAACATTAATCAGGGAATGATTCCGAATTTCTTGTAACCAGATTATCCGCAAGTCCTTCTACAGCATGTAGTAACTTAGTAACTTAGACATTGGGCAATCTGTTAAAAATCTGGAAAAACTGTTTGAGGATTGGCAGGTATAATACATTACTTCTTAAGGCCAGCAGTGATGTTACAGGAATGAATCCTTATTGTAAAGTCTCCTCTATATGCAACCTTTCTTCTCCTTCATCAGTCTATTGTATAATTATAAGTTATAATAATCATTGTCTCTGATGCCAACTGGCCACATTCTATGGTCATAACTTGAGCATATTATGGAAAAGTGTACAACATTAATGTTCAGCTGACTTTATCCGGAATGAAATTGACCGAAAATCTCTAGAACTTCTTTTATCTCTAAAGGAAAGTTGAGACTCATTCAGTCTCATATGATCCTAATCCAACATTGTTCTTAGTGTGCTTCTTTTCTTGTAATGTCATTAAAAACTCTTTGATGACTATAGATAAGTTTCAGTCATCGTGTGAAACTACCTATCACTCTCTGAAAAATGTTGACCTCTGGCTTCAAATGCCCTGGATAGATGACGCGTGAGTGTCACCATTCCAGCGGAAATTTTTCCTATTATTATTATTATTATTATTATTATTATTATTATTATTATTATTGTTATATAATAGATTTGGAAGTATGTTCAAAATACTCGTAATTTTTCATCGCGTATTATCTACCTTGGCTTCGCTATCTCTTGTGTAAGTCTACCTTTATTATCTTAATTAGGCAACCTCCGTGTTACTGCTGATCCTTACTCTGTTGCCTCATCCAGTTCCTTATCGTTCTTCTCATAACTACACTTCTCTATAACGTTGCTAAACCTCACCACATCATACTAAGTACTTTCTTATATTTTTATTCCTTAGTTTCCAAAGTTTGCTCTACTCTAACGTCTATTATCCTCGAAATACGTTTATCTGTATGTGATGTATGTTTTATATGTGTACCTTTGTACTTATGCAAACATATTTATTCCTGCAAATCGCATTATTTAAATCTCCGAATTCTCTTGCTATCTGGTGAAGCGATTGAATCGACTTCTCTCAGCGCCCCAGGTTGGGCACCAATTTTGAAGCGACTTGTTAACGTCGAGTGGTCTCACGTTGAGATGTCAATATTTTAATCGATTCGATACATTGATGAATAATCGCTTCGGTGTTGTTGCCTAAGTTACAATGACAATTTCCCAGGATGAATTCCGTTATTTTGTTCATTCGTTCTCAACAGGACTGGGGAAGGAGTTCATTAGTATAAATAAGCACGCAATGGGAGTTTGTTTGTTTGTTTGTTTTTTTTTGTCGGTCCTGGTGTTATACTGGTAACCATACTTGTCTTCTAAACCCAAGATTCCGTGTTCGATCCCGGCCAGGTCCGATGGGTTTTTTTCGTAAAAATCCTAAATATGGCTTCCTTCCGAAGGGAAGTAAAGTCGTGGGTCCCGTGTCGTACGTTTATGGCACGATAAAAACCTCAACCCTGAAAAAAGAAGTCTCTGAGCAAAATTTGTCAGCCGTTTCACGCCCTGATTTGAATGGAACTCTAATGACCTGAGATGTTCAAGAGTATCAGTAAATAAAACAAATCAGCAAATCTGGCGTTTTGTGTACGACAGCCTCAGCTCATTGAATACAAACTTAGCTGTCGAGAGGGGAACTTAGACGTGAACCTGTGCACTGCGAGTGTCGCGGTGTATTTCTTATAACTGAATGCCTTCGTTGGAGTCAGAATAACAAGTGCCTCTCGCCATGTGTGAAACTTACAGATGAGTGCCGTGGCGATGAAAATGAAAACTACTGAACTGCGTAACTCAACTGGTAACTGATAATTCTTATCAGCTGAGTGTCAACTTAAAAACTGCTTAACTGATGCATCGGAACTGCGTGCTCGCTTCCGAAGTAGAACGTGTTATCTGCGTCTGAGCTAATTCTGTGAACTGTGTGCCTCCGCAACGTCGAACTTTGATGAGTACTACAAACCTCTTGCATCTAGCCGCATGTAGATCTTATAACTGCGTACTGAGGAATAAGTGCCCCAACCGGGCAAACGCTTTCTTATACCAAATTCAGCCCAAGTAATCACTGGTTTAACGAAGCCAAAGGGGGTCACAAGATATGCGCAAGTTTCGCGCCTTTCTTAAATCGTTCGGGCATACGTTTACCATTGACTGGTTCAAGCTCACCTGCCACTCATACCGCTCGTTATTTTTGAAAGTTTAAAGCATTTTGTTGGCATTGGATACTTTAAAGGCTGACAGTACAGCGCAAGTCAAGTTCAAAGTCCTTAACGGAATTTTAAAGTCCTCCATTTTATTAACCTTGCAAGGGAAGTTCTTTCAAACGTAGCATCACCCTCGACCCTTGGGTCCCTTCCCATTGTATAGAGTTTTATGACCTGTGGCTTTCCTAACTACCGTAACGAAAAACCCCGGAAATTTTATGTTTTGTATAATTCACATGTTAATATTATATTAAATAGAGTTAACCCGTTTGCAGTAATTTTTCCGTATCATTTTATCTTCATAACACTCTAGATTGATATTTTGGTTTCTCATGTTGTATCCTTGGAAGTTTTCCTGTTAACTATTTATAATTTTATTTACGAAATGGATTAACAGAAACAAGTTACCTTGTTATTCACTCTTTATTACTTACATATTTTCTCAGATTCTGAGTTTCCAAGTAATGTTCTATACATTGAAGTAGAGCAATGTATATTAGGTCATCCAATATGATAACCGAAATGGTCCAACAGATAGTTCGTAAAAGCCGATAATACAACAGTAATCACAAGCAATCACCTGGTGAAACCGTTCAAAGGTTCCAGATTCATTTTAAATATCGCTATTACTAGTTCAGATAACTTATGGAAAATTTAATCGCGCTGTTTCACGGACTTACTGAATATTAACTTGGAAGTTAATAGTCTCTTTCAATTGGCTTAGACTCAGGTGACATTGCTGTTTTCTTTGTGGGTCGTTTAAACTAATCGGTGCTGCTTCTTTTTTATTTGTGAGAAACCAAAGTGAAATCTATGATGCAAATCATTTAAAACAAATTAACAGGGATTATAATGGAGAATCTTTAGATATTCACTTGGTTTAAAAAATGGAAATGGTACCAAAATGTAGTAGTAGTAGTAGTAGTAGTAGTAGTAGTAGTAGTAGTAGTAGTAGTAGTAGTAGTAGTAGTAGTAATAATAATAATAATAATAATAATAATAATAATAATTCTTTCTACGTTGTTTCTTTACACTACAAGTAAATAAATGCAGACAGTTCTGCCTGGCCAGCACGAGGAATTCATATGATTTCTTTAGCATGAAAGCTGATAGCTAACATGACTTGATTGGCTTATACTTGGTGTCATGTGACTAGATCATACCACTGTGATATCAAATCATGGCCAATGCACTTACTAGTTCCTACAGCTACAAATTATAATTATGGAACATTTCAGTGGAATTTAGGTTTCTGTATTGTAATGTATAAGCAATAATGGTGCTTGATAGTGAATGAAATTTCAACATGAATCAAGCATTAGACAGTTTCAGCCTTCGGCACGAGGGATGCTTTTGGAAGCAGCAGATTGCATAAAACCATGAAGTATGTGAAAACAGAAGCTTGATGGAAGAGGTTCTGCGGTGCTGTCACGTGACTGTCTCGCTCGTGAACACCGGAGATGGAAGCCTCTTATCAGCTCGCTGGCAAAGCCAAGCTTGCTGCAACAAGACGTGTTTCGATATTAATGACATAGGAGAATGAGGAGCAACCTACGACGTGTTGTATGTATATATAAGAGCAAGAGAGAGGAATATTAAACTTTGCAGCAGCTCCGTGTTCTGTAATAACTGTCTTTCCTTCCGGGCAGAAGCGACTCAAGGCGCCAGCAAAGCAACTGCACCCCCTTGCACAATTTCTTAGAGAGATGAAATGGAAGGGCAAATGCTATAATTGTAGGTAATTAGAGTATGCTGTACACTAAATTACAAAGAATTTGGATTTAAATATTTTAGAAAGACATAATCTCTCAGTATTTCTTCATATTTAACAGTATATAGGTTCAGTATTCAAAGTGGTTTCTTCCAGGTAGCACACAAAACTTACTTATAAGATCAAAAGCATTATTAATTTTTGTAACGAAATTCTTTAGTAAATTTTTTAAACTTTTTTTTTTCTCCCCATTTCTACTTCGGGATTTTCTCCACCGTCTGACTGAGCATTTGAATCAGTTATGTGAGCATTTGTTTTTGTTAGTTTTTGCTAGGAAATGTATGATTAGCACATTAACTAAAACAGTGCATTTGTAGTGCAAATGGCATAAACATTTACTATAAGTATTTTGAAAAAGCCAACATTTTTAAAAAATAAGGTGAAGAGAAAAACGCGGACATTCACCCATTAATATAATTAATTCGTTTGTTACAATGTTTTGCTTCATTTTCATATAATTCACAGCGAAATAGTACTATTAGCATTAGCTGGAAGGTTCAGTTTTATTTTTAACTTAACCTTTTGTAGTTCTCAAGAACATGGAACATCATTATACTTCGCACTATATCACTTAAGTACCAAATGCCTATTTTAAAAATTTCAGAATGTTTGACGCAAGCAAGAACTTAAACTGCTATCCTCTCCTTCACTTTAATAAAACCGTTACGGTATCTATCAGAATGAATGGGTAACAATTTGGAATTTGAGCACTCTTACAATTTTCCTAGCAGTGAGTATTCTCATTAAATTGATGTAGATTAAAATTATTTTGTACCTTGATTTCTTTAACGATGCAATAATATGTGCATATCAAAGGTCAGAACCCTTTCAAAATCGTCAAACTATAAAAAAAAGGAAGAAAGAAAGAAAGAAAGAAAATACCTTTTCTATAACATTATTTAATCTCATAACGCAATCAGTTGGTTCATTTCGGTTGTAATGATGAAAATCAAACTATTATGTGTTGTTTACATATTGAGATTCTTAGCAAAGTTGTACGAGGAGTGAGCAACTGAAACCTGCCTTGTCTGCATTTAACGATATTAGAGCGCGCTGATGGTAAATGGGGAAAGAGGCAACTCTATAGATCATCATACCCCGGTAGAAGGTGCATTTGGTTATGCGGGCGCTGAGCAAACATGGTGGCAATTGCGAAACAGTCAAAAGTGGATCAACATTCTGTGATTCAATTTTTGACAGTGGAGGGCTATCAGGCGAATAAAATTCATCAATGCAGTATTGCTGAGAAATGTATATTGAAGAGACAGTCAAGGATTGGCCATCATATTTTGAACAGAATGTCAGCAAAAGATCGCCTTCCACGATCTGTGAGGGAGAATTTGTTGTATCGAAAAGCCTGTTCGCAATAGTGCCCTACAGCGCTTACTTTTTTTTTTTTTTTTTTTTTTGTTACTTTCTTTTGTTCGGAGCTCTCAAGAAATGTCTGAAGGGTAAACGCTTCCAAATTGATGATGAAATCAAGGCTGCGGTGCAAAACTGGTCCATGTAGCAATCATAATCCTTTTCGGACACTTGGTGAAGCATTGGGAGGTGTGTCTGAATGCTTCGGATGACTTCTCCTCCCAAGACAATACCTAATTTTTAATTCTTAAATATTCAATTTGTGTTTAGTTTGTAGTTCATATATTAATAAATGTGCTCGGACGAGCTGCACATGATCATGCTTCGTACAATGCTGTTAAACAACTTAGAGCTTGAACCGGTTTAAGTTGTTCATTCATTCATTCGCTCGTTCAATTTGCTAGCTTGTATAACAAAATGCTTGTCGGATCCTGGTATCCAACATTGACGATCCCGCATTGAAGATCCCTATCACTATCCGTCCGTCCTGGGGGTATAGTGATAACCATGTTTGCCTCTTAAACTCAAAATCGCGGGTTCCATCCCGGCCAGAACCGATGAATTTTTTCGTGCGTAAAATTCCAAAGTATGACTTCCTTTGGAAGGGAAGTAAAGCCGTGGGTCCAGTGTCGTACATTTATGGCACGATAAAGAACCTCAAGCCTGAAAGAAGAAGCCTCTGAGCAAAATTTGTCGGCCGTTTCACGCCCTGAATTGAATGGGACGCTGGTGACCTGAGGTGTTAAAGAGCTTCCGTAAATAACCGAATAAAAAAAAATTATCCATCCCAGTTCTTCTAAGTCTACTCTTTCTTCGTTTAGAAAGATAAGGGTAATTTCTTTTGCCCAGTGATTTTCTCCGATCATTTGTAAATGTCTATGAAGGATTTTTATTTTGTATTTAAAAACTGTTTTATATCTAATGTGCTCCTGTAAATCCCATCGCCAAAATTCCTTTTTCTTAGCTTTTAGTTTTTTGTTTCATCTGTTCATTGATTTTCTGTCTGTATTTCGGATGCTTGTTCAAAAAGATTAACATACGAGTATTGGCTTGCGGTAGGTACAAATATTACTTGTGTAAGGCGTTTAAGTTCATTATAAAAGCAGTTATATATACCTACATAAAAGCGTGTACAAAATGAAATTTTAAGTTTTCTTACAAGCATAACAGTTTACAAAGTTACAGAATCTATTTCTATTATAGGTTTTTAATTTTTGCTGTACTATATATTTTTATCGAATTACCATAAATATTCCAGACAGCTACAATGATACAACTTTAAAGTTAGAAGCTTCCTAGTTTCTTATATACTTTTAAAAACATTTATTCCCTAGGAAAGATTGTTTCTGAACCAGAGTTTACCCAATATTGATATATGTTATATGTCCAGAGATGTGTCTTTAAGAATTCTGTAAAAATGAAATAAAGTTAGGATAGTTTATCCACAATCATGAACTTTATATTCGTAGAAATGAGTATAATCATTCTGAATAAGCATGTAATGTCATCAGTTTATTTTTAATAAATGAGAGTATTAACTTTCGCTAGAACTTGCACAAAGAATACCCAATTGCAGAAGTTAAGTATATAAGTTAAGCTTAAGGTGAAATTTCAAACATGATCTATTAATTGAATCAAATTTTTATGCTGGAAAAACAGTCCAATAACCAGGGTAAATGAGCATATTTTTAAAGGCTAGAAATTAGGATTTTGTATGTGTATCTTAGAAAAATACTACTGTAGTTGCTATTGCAATACAATAGAAGCAACTTATCTGCTAATTCGCCTTTATCTCATTAATTTCTCTCTCTCTCTCTCTCTCTCTCTGTTCAAGTTTGACTCTCTATATGATGATGAACATTCTGCTCAGTAAGAGATTGATAATGAATTTGAAGCAGCAAAACAAATTCTACCTAATAAACCAACAATAAATATTCAGTTTTGCTACTGATTCGCAGATGAAGCTGAATTTCAAGTTTGAACAATGTAACGTAAGTGAGTAATTGCTGAAGGCGCTCGTTTTAAACTCTTGGAAACTTAATTAAAATGATATTTAGGTTGAATTTAACTCTGGAACTTTAGTGTCTTCGCTGTTTGTCAATAATGTTAAATTCTGAATTCTTTCCTGCAATTTTAATCCTAAAAGCAGGCTGTAGGAAGCATATTTTCACGAACCAAACATAGTTACAAAAAAAACTTGCTTATATTAAAACAACAGTAGAAACGAGATTTCTTTGTCAGAGATTCTATTACTGACAAAAATAAACAGCAGTAGTAAAATGAATTTAACTCATCTGAGGCCCGGTCGACTTTATTGTAATAATATTTATACTAAAGGTGATAATATCCTGTAACAATAAATAAAGAAACTTCTGTTATTATTCTCGGATCCTGTTCTTTAAATGAATCATGGGTGAATGTTAGCGTCTGTTTTTTATGAGAGGCTATATTTTTTGCCTGTTTAGAATAATTGTTCTCAATAAAACTGAAGCAAATGAAAAATTTCAACCCGCAGTTTAAAATAGGGTGGATAAAGTTCTTGTTTGTCAATTAAAATTAATATTAGTAATGCATTGCAAAACAGAATATGAGTAATAGTTGACTTATGTAAATAGAAAATGAAAATAGATTAAAATGCATATCACACTGTGTCCAAAACACAAAACACTGAATGAATATTTCTTCACGGTCTTCTTTTTAGAATGATAATATCTGATGCTGCCTCCTTTTAATTAGATTGTATGAAGTTTCCTGCAGCAAAAATAGGCAGTACAAGAGAAGATGATTTCATGTTCCGAAGCAGGTTCTATTTCTTTTATAATTATCATTTTTATCATAACATTTAGCATTCACAAAAAACACATTTTCAATTTATATTTAACTCAAAATAACTCAAAAACTCTTTGAACAGGGAAGCAAAATTGCATATGTATCATACATTTTGAGAAAACCATCGACGTGTGTCTGATAAAAGAAGCAGAGCTGCATTGGAAGTCATTTCCCTTCTGCAAGAATATAGTAGCTCATTTAATCTAAATTTATAAATCGATATGCAGGTGTGGCTTAGGGGTTTTAAGTTCGATTTACGCTTCGAAACTTTGTTATAATAGTTCACAATTCAATTTTATCGCAAACTTTATTTTATCATAAACTTTACTCCATAGGGTGTGCTGTAGGCTAGTCGAACTAATTTCTGGATACTCTCTTTTCCTTCTCTTCCTCCGTCTCCTCTTGTACCTAAACTTCTAACCTGTGGTTGTGGATCGTTTCATTTTTGGAGGGGACTTCTCTGCAGAAATTCTATCACCTACAACTTACAACTTTTTGTAGACATTTCTCACATTTCTTGATATATAAATGACCGGTGTCTGTCTTCTTTTAACTTTTTATTTTATTGGCTAAATATTACACACCTCTCAAATATATGCCATTCATTCTTTTATGAAATAATTTTTATTAATTTATAGATTCCGTCATTTTCCTGTTCCGAAACATCTGTTTTTATAAATGATTATGTTCATAATCAAATTCTGCTTGATTGTTTAAACACCTCTGATAACATAAGGCTATTTCTAAGTTGCTACTATTATCCTTTGTTCCTTTTATGGAGGTACATATCAATATTATCGTTGTGGGATTCCACTTCGACCAATAGAGACATTGTATATCAAACTTAGAGTCAGAAGCAGACTTAGAAGTGTCATTAAAATTCAATAACTTTTACCTAGACTTTTTTTTAGCTAGTTTCAGTTTATCTTCATTGCTCTTCCAGTCAAAAACACACTCTTTCGATGCTGATGTGTGATTTGATGCTTCTAATGTTGAACTTTGGGCTACAATCAGCATTTCCCTTCCTACTCCTGTTTCTTCTTCTAACACTCCTCCTTCTTTGTCCTCTTGTTTTTCTCCCAGTCGTTGATTTATTATCATTACCAGAAAAGTAATTTTAGATATTTTCAATTATAAAATAGTTTCTAATTAAACAAATAAACGGTTAGAATGTTGAATTAAAATATACGAAAATATTTCTGGGTGACAGTTTTAATTTTTAGTTATATACTAATTTATTTCACTCCAAAATATCTTACAAAATTATTGTATAATTCTAAGAACGCAATATATATATATACATACATAAAATAAAAGTAGATAAGGATAAAACACTTAGATAAAGTCACACTTAAATTGCTATATTTCGAACTGCTGGAGTTCTTCTATGGCAAGAAGGGTGAAGGTGATAAAAGTAAATATTGAAGGTAACGTTATGCATGGAAACAGATGAAACTAGAAATGAGAGTTTGGGGGAAAAAAATTAATACGTAAGATTTAAACCAGGTGGTATACGCGCTTTATGTAAAAATATAGCTGCCATTTCTCTATCTCTGAGTAAACTTTCAGAGCATTGTGTAGGTAACGCATCAATAAGAGTTAGATTAAAAGCATCATCAAAATCCTTACAGTGAGATAAGGCATGTTGGGCAACCGGCAAGGGAGACTTGGTTTTAACAGAACGTCTATGATTGTTCATACGTAGCGAAACAACAGTACAAGTTAAACCAATATAAAATGCTTTGCAAAGCTTACAAGATAACATACGACGTTCTTGGAAGAACAAGTAGCACATGAAGAAATGTTAAATTCTCTGAATAAATTAGGGCTGTGGAATGAATTGCACGGCTTAATTAGTGCACAGGTTTTACATTTAGGACGTTGGCAAGGATATGAGCCAGCAAAGGGAATTAGTAAATTCGGAGGGGATAGGTTACGGCGAAATATACTTTTAAGGTTAGGGGGTGTTCTGAAAGTAAGGCGGGGTACAAATTTAGAAAAAGCATTTAAAGATGGATGCATTAACAAAGTATCGTGACATTCTTTCAAAATAAGTCTGATGCTTTCAATTCCAGGCACGTAAGTAGTAACAAGGTTAATGAAGTCCTTATTAGAAGTTTTAGGTTTGCATTGGAAAGCTTTGTGCGCTGGGATTATACGGGATTTTAAAAGAGCGGAAAGATAATTTTGGTCTTGGAACTTTTGAACTAGATTTTTAATAAAAACTTGTCAAGAGATGAAAAGTTGTTACAAAGACGATTACCATGGATTGAAAGAGAAAAAGGAATAGATCTTAAATATGCAAGGGATGATAGCTATCAAAATGATGATACTGTTGTAAATTGGTAGGCTTAATGTGCACAGATGTAAGAAAAGAGTCATTGCATAAAAAATATCAATATCTAGGAACGTAGCAGCATACGGAGAGACAGAAGAAGAGAACTTGATTGAAAACTTGGAGTTAAGATTAGTAAGGAACTGCTCAAGAGATTCTGAGCCATGAGTTCAAAGCACAAATATATCATCAATATATCTCAGCCATAATAATGGTGCCAAAGGTTCTGACTTAAGAAACAGCTCCTCCAAGCGAGCCATAAAAAGATTGGCATAAGAAGGTGCCATTCTGGTGCCCATCGCAGTAACTTTAATTTGTAGGTAATATTTATTATCAAAACTAAACGCATTGCGAGTGAGGACTAGAAAAGCAAGATGACAAATGAACTCTGTGGATGGGGTATGAGGAGGTGTTCGAGAGTCCAAAAAATGTCTAACAGCAGCTAATCCTTCATGATGGGGAATGTTAGTATAGAGTGACATCACATCGATAGTGGCCAGAAGTATATCAGAATGTGCCGAAGGGTCAACTTTCTTTAGTAAACTCAAAAAATGGAGGGAATCTTTGATATAGTATAAGCTCTAGTAGATTGTTGGTTACAGCCATTTGTTACATCTAGGCCATCCTATATCAAAGATTCCTTCCATTTTTTCAGTTTACTAAAGAAAATTGACCCTTCGGCAACACTTCTGTCCCAATTTATCATTTCAATTCATGTAGTGCGTCAGTAGTAAAAACGGACGTTAAACACTATTCAAAAATTTTTGCTAATATGTTAATAATAGCATTATTAATTTCTGTTTATCTTCCACATTTCATCTTGTTCTAGTTTCTAACCATTGGCCAGTTTTCCAACGTTTACCCTGCCATTTCACTTTTCCATTTTTTTGACTTAACACACCTAATTAATGTCAGTTTTAGTAGCTCAAAGTCAAGCGCTGTTTTCTTATGTTTTAATTTATTTATTTTCGTTCATTCAACTTTATTATTTAAATGCACTTCGTTAATTTTCACGTTTATTCGCCTATATCTCTTAATCATTGTTTCCTCGTTCTAAATCTCACTCTTTAGTAATAGTTCGATTTCAACTTAATATAATATATATGAGTCCCAAAATGTTTGATCAAAACTTTGTGCATTACAACTTTTTATAACTTGTTGTCGTTTATGGCTTTGCGTCCCTTGAAATAATTTGATCAATTTTTAAAGTTTGTTTAAATAAAATAGCTATATTTTTTATTTACTAGAGAAAAAAATCCAAAATGCTGTTTTAAATAGCAGTCTTCGATCTCCGACGTGGCCTGCTCATCATGGTTGGCGATATCTCGAGCGTTAAATAGACGAGGACGGGCGAGTTAGCCATCTCGCTTCCCAAACTTAACTTCACTCTGGGATCTCGCCCACATTAGACAAGTACCTAACCCAGGAAAGCTACTAACTTCATGCGCGTTGTGCACAAAGTTCCAGGGATATTAATGGAGCTTTATTATATGCGTAAAAATTGCTAAATTCAAACTAAGAGTCACCCTCTTGAATATTTACAGCTATAACAAGTTTTTTATTTAAGTTTTCCTGTGTCTTAGCGTTGTCTGCTCTTTTCTACGTTTGTGAAGTTATTAATCGTACAAAGGCTCTCTGTACAGTGCCAAAAAGATACAACGTGTGCAGTACGGCACTAGCTACTGTATTTTTATAACATGCCTTATGTCGTTCTTTCACTTGAACCAGATACGAAGCAGTGCCCGTAATAACTACAGACGAGGATCGGTTCTGTGATGCTGCAACCTCCTCAAATTAATCTCGCACTTCCCTATCTCCTCCTCCCTACCCTCCGTTAGGAACCAGCCATCTTGCTTATTAAACAAACAACGTCTCTCGTTGGAAGATGATGAAGGAGCAGGAGCAGAAAGCGTGTTGCAATATGGTGCCAAACACGTTCAGAGCATCCGTCAAAACTCCTGCGGTCTGCGCAACTTTTATATTGTTTCAAACACTGAAGTTACCAGGTGTGTCGTCTTTTTGGCAACATGATCAACTTTGCTTGTGCCATTGTTGCGTTCAATAATGTTGAAGGAGAAAGCGGATTAAAAATTTGTTAAAAAAGAAATAAATAGGAATAAAGAAAACAGTGGAAAATAGAAGATATATGATTAATAGAAGTTGTACATAATGTTATATCTATTTTTTAAACTTTTTTCATTAGTTTTGCATTTGTTTCGTTACACATTCAGTACTTTCGTTCATTGAGTAACAATATGTTAATTTTTATTAAAAGTTTGTTACAAATTAATTAGATAGATATTTTCGAAAGCATTACATTATCATACAGGTTGTTTCAGAAGCCAGTAAATCACTAAAATATTGTTTTACAGTAATATTCAAAAGTTTATCAGAAGAATCTATATTGATTTCCGTACAGTTTCTATCGTTTTGACACAATTTACACAGTTATTCTTGACATACTTGAGTGATAGGGTTTTAGGAATGGTTTACTACTTTTGACTTTTGTGAAGTGACTGCTTATTTCATTATTCCGTAAGTTGAAAGCTGAGAGAAGAAAACTAACAATAATACATCTCCTCCACATTAAGTATGTTATTTTCTGCTAATCTCTAGATTCGACAAAGTGAAACTACGCCAATTTATAGAAATGGCTATTCATAGTTTTCATTTCAAAAAATTCCTGACTGAATTACTACGTATTTGATATAAATTTAATTAAAAAGAAAACAACGTTGATTATGCAATGAATATTCTGTAGGAAACATCCTCAATAAATAGTTCATTGAGGTCTGAGCTTCGAAGTTACTAGGCAATAGATTATTTGTTTATATTTGCTGAAGGTATAATTTTAAGAGTAGCTTAATATGAGTTTAAATATATGTGTGTGTGTGTGTGTGTGTGTGTGTGTGTTCGTATATATTCCACAAATCTAATCAAGAATGTGTAATGACAAAATAGCAGTTAGCTTTCTCCTTAGATTCTTTTGAAGAAAAAGATTGAGTGCCAAATCAGCAGCTGGAGAAATATGTCAGATACAAAATGTAGTATGAGAACAGCATGGGACAGATTCAGGAGATTCAATTATGGAGATAGTAGCCTTGAAGATAAACCTCGTGGTGTCTTCATAATAACAGAATCCATGCATTTGCTCCAACTCGACATAAAGAGCAAAAGTGGTGCTATGGCGGAATTTCATTTCCAGCTGGTCCCAAATTGTTGTGGAGTTGACGCTGAATTATACTGTGAGAAACTGCATGGGGTTTACGAAGTTTTAAGACTACGATACCAGTGTTTAATAAAAGAAACATAAGAACACCTCTGCTAATCAATCAAGGTTAGCCGAATAAAAATCCAGTAAGAAGGAATAAAATTTCTGCCACACACAGCATACAGTTCAGAGGTTGCACCTTCTGACTATGGTTTTTTTTAGTCCATGGCAAAATTTCTTCGAGAAAGAAGGTTTGATAACTTTCAAGATGTCAAATAAATAAGTTCAGATGTTTTTGTCTCTAAATTCAAGAATTGGCATTGCCAACAAATTCGAATGCTGGCAGAGAGATGGATAAAGTCATCTATACTGATGGCCTACATTTTGAAGAATATTTACGTTTTAGTAAGGTACCAGTTATAGCAAAACATTTCTAGCTAAGTTAGTAATTTGATGCCACATATGGTGAGCATGGCAGATGATGTACTTCAAACTTCTCTAGCTAAGTTAGTAATTTGATGCCACATATGGTGAGCATGGCAGAAGATGTACTTCAAACTTCAAGTCTCCATTTACTGTTAGATGTAATTTTGTATTGTAATCCGCATTTCGTGAGGTATACGCAACAAAACTGCAGTTTTGATTGAATCATTGATTTCAGTTCAAAAGAATTACTACATGTGCTAGTGTTCGTACTTTCTCTTTGATGCATATACGCTTCAGCATAATTCCAGAAAACCATCAAAGTTGTTGTGTAGTCTTTCATAAAATTGCTATTCTAAAAATGTTTCATCTTGGTCAATGACTTGTGTTTAGCTTCTACAAAAGTTGCATGATAATAGAATGAATGTTCCATTCATTCAAGAGAAATATTATTTGAATGATCCATAGTTTAATTATTTTTAGCTTTGAAGGATACTAGTTTATAGTTTAACTTAAAATCTTTCCCCGTTGAGCTTTACTGCACATGTCTACTGCTAAGGATTCATCTCCGCCATGGTTGTTGTTCAGGAAGAGTGAAGAAAGTGAACATATTCCATTTATGTATTTACACGTGAGGTCTTAGCTGCAACTAAGGACTTGCAAGAGACATGAGAGAGAGAAGACACCGCCTCTGTTTCACGAAGTTGATTGATGAACGCGGGGGGATTCCCCCCTCTCCGCTACCACCCACCTCATCATCTTCGCTTCCCATAATTCGAGTTTATGTAGCGTGAAGTTGAAATTAAACTTGGGTCGGCCGAAATTAAACAAGTTTGCACTAGGCCGGTCCTCGTCGTCGTCGTAGGAGCGGTTTATAATTTAAGACGAAAGCTCGTATCCGTGAGAGATCCCTCTACGAGAAACTGACACTACGACGTTTTTGTGTGCCCAAAGGCCCGCTCCCTTCTCTGCCGTGGTTTAGTAGTTCCGAACTTTAACATCCATAACCGTAATGATGTCTTGCGTCGATTCATCATTTCCACATCAAACTGACGTTGTCATTATGAGGCACCCGTTACACAGATAAGTGCGTTTACATATCACGAATTCCAGCAGGCTTTATATCCAGAGCCAAGTAAAACACTTTCAGTAAAGCCTCGAACCCATAACTAACTAAACTACAATAAATATGCTGGTATTAAGTTTGGACAGTGCGGGATTTAGGTTAACGTTCAAAATTTACCTAAAACTACATCAGAGAATATTTCCGAAAGGTGCTACGAGGGTTACCTTTAAAATTGTTACAAAAACTAGGAAAGAAACAAATAAACTCCATTTTTTATTTTTGTTTTTGTTTTTGTTTTATTTTTTATTTGCTTTTGAAAAATTTGCCTTTAAGATTTATACACTTTTGCATACGTTCCAGCCAGTTCTCCAAACATTTTTTCCAGAAGTTGGTATCTCAAAAACATGATTATTAAACCCTTCAACAGCTTTTTGAGGTGATGAAAATCGTTGTCCACGCATTTTTTGGGGGAAAAAAAACCTTTAGGTGATAAATCAGGTGAATACGGGCAATAAGACATTAATTCGATGCTTTTCTCCTTCGAATAATCAATTGTTAGATGTTCTGTGTGAGAGCTGACATTGTCATGACGAAGAATGATGCGACGTTTACTGTTGTTTTTCCTGATTTCGTCGATGGCTTCTGACAATTATTGTATACCATTCAACATTAACTGTTCATTAATTCTCTAAAGGAATGGTTGCCACGTGTCTGGTACAACCGGAAAAACAAACGATCATTTTCTTGGAAGTTCTTTCTGACGAACAACTTTCATAGGATTCGGTTTATCTTGGAACACCCAAACAGTGGATTGTTGCTTAGTTTCCGGTTCATACGAATATATTCAAGTTTAGTCACCTGTTACAACGTTGCACACGGATTTTGAAGTCCCTCAGTGGAATTTTTTTAGCATTGCATTACATCAATTAACACGAGAGGTTTTTTTTTTTTTTTTATAAAGCTTCGGTCAAATCACGCGGAATCAATAGGGAACAGATCTTTTTCACAGTTAAAAAATTCATGAGAAATTGAATGTTCTGCAGTCTTTGATATGCTTAAGCATGGCTCTCTATTTTACTGTAAGTCACAAGCCGATCTTTTTCACTCACATTGCGCACAGCATCCATGCTTTTTTTAATGATAACCAATTTTGATCGACCTTCAAGAACTTCATCACTGACGGACGCACGACTTCGATGAAATTCTGCACACCAATTGTAAACAGTCGGATGTCGCTTCATTACCAAAAATTGAACGAAGCGATTCTGTGTGTTGCTGTTGAGTTAAGTATTTAATAAAATCTTAAAAAGAAAAATACAACGAAAACCTTCACGTAAAATGTTTATTTTTTCGCAAAATTGCTTTGTTTAAACACTCACTGTAAACAAATTGCTTGGTAAAATTATAAACTGAGCTGTTATCACATTAAACAAGTGTCAATTGTTTCGAAACAGTCATGATGTGTTTCAATAGGACCATCTAATGGTCGTTTGTAACAACTTAAAAGGTAATCCTCGTACTGATGTGCTGTTTTTGTCGAAATAAATTTCAGATAAAGTCTTATCAATATAACCCATACAAAGACTCTATTAATAGATAGAAAGTGCAATTTCAAAATTACATTCTTTTAAGTGTAACAATGCACGTTGACTTGAAGAAAATAAAAATATATAACATTAGAATATTAATGGGTTTTTTTTTTTCATCATGATTCTAGACGAGATATCACCGTGTTTAGGACTCGGGGTTTCACATTCTATTTTAGAAAATATCCATTATCACTAGGCAAAAAGCAACATATTTTCCCGATTGGTAGGCAAAACAGTATATGTGTGTTCATATTTTGTCTATATTTTAGGGAAATTATTAACAGTAATGTTGCAGTTTATTCTGGATGAGTTTCTGAGTCATTTAAAGAGTTGTCAAACCCATTTAAGGTCTTAGGTGTTGGACTGGAAATGCATTGCACATTGCTGCCTACCGCGCCCCTCAGTGTTCTTCTTCTTAGTCCTCTTGAGAATTCCCTGAATTTATGTCCAGACTACCCAGGATAAACTGTACCTTCTTGTTGATAATTTCTTATTTTGTAAATAAAACGCAAACTAGCGTACTTTTAGTCTAACAATCAAGATAATATTTTTTTTCTAAATGATCTTGAGGATGCCCCCCCCCAAAAGGGTTGAAAGTCCGAGCTGTAAATATAACAATAATTCGTAAACTACTTGGCGTAGAACCGTGTAATAATCCCCATTGAAATTCCAATATCTCTTAATTTTATTTTCTTGCAGTCAACAGGCATTGTTTCATTTTAAAATTTTAATTTTTTGCCAGAAATATTATTTCTAATAATCGTTTTATGGTTCACATTAATGAGTCTTTGTCTGACCTTTGTTTCCGTGAAAACAATAAATCACCTTTCATTTCAAAAGCATTCGCTGTGGTTGTTTTAAGCGATTCGCTCCTTATATTGCATTTATATAGCGCACATAAAAGCGGCATTCGGTGCAGACATTTCAAAACATTTATTTTTTTTAAGTATATCAGACAATGAAAGAACATTTGCAAAAATTTCAGTCCCCCTTCCAATTTTTCAAAGCAACTACTTGACATGTATGTTCTCATATTTATCAATATTTACAAAGTTATTTAATCGAATTCTCACTAAGTTTTTTCTCTTTAATAAAAATGTGGAACATAAAACATGTTTTAAGAAGTGTAATTAGAAAATCTTACTTGTTAATGCATCAGAGAGTATCTCGTCAATTAACTGCATGAGGGATTACTTTATGCTGTAATGCAGATATCCATCATTTTGCTAACGATAATAATTTTAAGTTTTTGATAACAAATATTAAATAAAGCAATACATTTAAAATGTTTTAAAATAGTACCGGAATAAATATTGCTTTCTGAAAATACCTCCTGATAGAAGAGACATTGACACGTTAATCAATACAGATAAAAAGACAGCATTCAATATATATCCATTTAAAAGTTAATCTTTTTTTCTTACTTTATTTAACAGTTATGCTGAAAATACCAGAATTCTAGAATTTAATTAATAGACTTAATAATCGTGAGTAAACCTGGACTATTTACTTCCAATTTATTTATTAATACTAATTAAGTAATGTTCCAAACTGCGTCTAGAGGTTAGCGTTGCTGACTACTAGCCGAAAGACTCCGAGTTCAACCTCCCGGTACATACCTAGACATTTTCTAAGTTATGGAGGCCTGTAACGGTCCACTCAGCCTCATAAGCACTTTATGGAGAAGCTACTTAATAGAGATAGTGACCTATGATCAAACCGCATTGTGGTGGTGACCGGCGATCGTATGTCCTCCTTCAATACTGAATTCTACCAGTGATATTGCAAGACGGAGGTAGAGAACGTAACAATTGCTAACCCTGTAGGGGTTAAAGGTATTTAGGAAGGAAACAATATTCCGTATTGCTGATGTAACTTTTTTAACTTTAGCTTGCCGTTTACTTCTCTTCATATTTTTATTCTCATTTTAGTAGCCTATGGGACTGAATTAAAGATGAGTTTTATTTATTTGTGTTATACAACGCTTCTTGTTTACATTTGCTTCACCCCTTATGCCATCAAGCGTCGGAATCTCTCTCGAATTTAGTTGCGCCCAGCACCTACAGATGACAGAGCGGCAGGTTGCCAGCCCAGCGCCTTGAATGCCATCTACGCTTACTAAGAAAAGTGCTTGGATGTGACGCGGCAAATCCAGGGGTCTTCCTATTTTCTTTTTCTTCTTTAGTTATGGAGTGTCGTAAATCTACGATTCAGGACTCTTGGCTTAAAGTTACTACAAAATTAAAACTAGCATTAATATTACCTAAAAAGAGTAAGCCTTGTTATTTGATCTCGGTGGCCGTAAATGAAGTTTGTAGCGGAAAAAGCAATGTCTAGACAACTTTCCTCCAGGTAATTTATTTCCTCTGTCATTCTCCCGCAGATGCATCTTCATCATGCTTATTTTCATCATTTTGCATAATGTGCTTTGTTGTATTCCAGTACGCGGCTTGAAAATGAGCTACCGCCCGTGCGTGGAACTTAATTGTCAAGCGCGTTAGCATTAAAAATAAACATATAATGTGAAAATAGTTTAATATTTATGAACAATAAATGCATTAAGCTTTGCACTCTTTGCCTGCCACATGTTGGTGTACTGCATGTGCGCAACACATTTTCTTGTACAGCAGTAATACGTAAACAAAATATATTTCGTCTGATAGCACATGTTTCCTCAGGAATAGCAGATTGCAAATGATAGTAGCCTTGTATATATTAAAGAGTGCCATTAATTATTATAATATAATCGACTAAATTTTAATTCCACAGATATTCTTGAGCCCATGTATCACAATACCAACTGCTGAACTTGACATACACCTGCATACGTGCCAATATATGCTACTCGAAATATTGACTGTTTCCCACGTGAAAACCTGAAATTATTCACATTCAAATTATTCAGCAAAATAATTAATTAACAGTTTTCAAGATATATCTCAGGAGTAGCATTTTTTAAAAGGAATTAAAGCATCTATTTAATCCAGTGCGCACTCCACTGGACTCCACCTTACATGCCCTTCAATTAAACCTGCTCGTATACTGGGGACTCAAACTTGCTAACATCTCTCGGTAGCTCTTTGTTATGGCATAATTCACTGAGTTAAATAATATCTTACTTTTAATTATTGCCAACAATGTTAATGTGAAATGTATTATTAAATAAACTAAATGAAACAAATGATATTTGGTACACAAAAACTAATTAGCGTTGAGAAGATGTAAATCAGATGACTCTTCATTATAGGTCTGCTGGAGGTACAGGTGTTTTTTTTTTTTAATGCTCGTTTCTACTACTGAGGCTACACAGATGGTGGACACTGATGATAAGATGAGATGAAATGATAAATTGGGAAAGGATATTCAACCATGTTTGTAGCCACTTACTTAATAATAAAGTTTGTATTAATTCACCTTTAAAAGAAGTTCGGAAGCTACCAGAAACACACAAAAATGTAGTACCTCTACAGACTGCAAAATAGTGCATTAACGCAATTGATTAACATAGTGAAATCCGAGTCAACTTCATTACAGTCGACCTTGCATTGTTTGCCTTTTATTTCCTCATTTTTTTTTTTTCCTGATTAACGGAATTTCTTTTGACAGACTCACTCTGTATAAAAGTCAAGGAAAAAGTTACATTTTAATAAAAAAAACTTATGTTAGCAGACTGTGATAGATTTTGGCCATTGAGGAAAGTGTTTCATTTCTGAATCACCGAAGTGACAGGATTAAACCTCGGTTGATTTATTTTATTTACGGACGCTCTTTAACATCTCAGGTCATCAGCATCCCATTCAATTCAGGGTGTGAAAAGGCCGATAAATTTTGCTCAGAGGTCTCTTCTTTCAGGCTTTAGGTTCTTTTTCTTGCCATAAATGTACGGCTAGGGACCAACGGATTTACTTCCCTTCCGAAGGAAGCCATACTTAGGATTTTTACGCTCGAAAAAATCCATCGATCCTGGTCGGGTTTGAACTGGCGATCTTGGGTTTAGAAGGCAAGTATGTTAAACCTCGGTAGCAGGAACAATTTAGAGGGAAATTTAACTCCGGATGTTTTAGCATTGCATATCTTTGCAATTATACCCACTATTTTTAATCTTTTAAAGCTCCAGCATTTGATGTGTCTGTATCATTGAACACTTGCAACGATTTAAGATTTATGGGTCTTTGATCTCCGTTTGCAATTTATCTTCACCAACAACGGATGTGTTGTAAACTGGAATGTAAATTATTGTTCTTTGAAGAGAAAGGCAGAGAGAAAAAAAAATGTACTCTACCTTTTTAATAAGTTGAATGTTAATATGCACATTGAATTTAAAATATTTCTAAAAGTAGTAAACAAGATCATTTCAAAGGGCCACATTCGATTGAGGTTGAATTAATGTCAAATTCAATATGGTAGACGGAATATGTTCTTAAAGCTCAGGGTTATTGCAAACAATGTCGTATTTTATTATGCTTTAAAACTGTATCGTGAGATAAACTGCTGCATTTCTAATCGTATAATTTGATAAGTAAGAAGGTTACAATTAAACATTTAAATATTTTAGCTTAATCAAAGTAAGGTAAAGTATATACATATAATACATTTATAATTGCAACAGGCCTGCAATTTGTCATAAACTTTATTTAATTGATATTTGAAGGAAGCTATCAGAAAGCTAAAATGTATCTTCTTTTACTTTCTGATGATCAGAATATTTTATCAAATGATGAGCATAAGCTGTAGAGAGTGTAAAAGGAATTATATAAAATAATAAATAAAATGAATGTAAAAATCTTAAATCTGAAAACTAAGGTAGATATAATATCTGTGAGCATTTTAATGAGATAGTTGTATCATTGTACAACTTAATACATTTAATGTTTTTGGTTGAATACATTTTAGTTATAAGATTAAAAATGTAACAATATGTAAAGGTACCAGAAAAACACTTCACAACGAACTTTTAAAAATGTTAAATTATATAAAATAATGGCAATACAAGCAGGCCTTTATAAAAGCAAAAATTATACTACAGGCTGCAAAAATGAGAGTTCTTCGAAGGATAGCTGGAGAGATTTGATTACATCATAGAACAATATCCTTTGGACCAAAGTGAAATAGGGAACGTTGAAGATTATACTGGGAAGATCAAAAGTCAGATTACGTTGGTAAAAATTTAGTCTTTTCTTTACTGGCAGGTTTCTCACATATCAACGAAAGACGAAAGAGTGGGAGACATACTAGCGGGTGACAGAGAAGCGGCCGCTGAATTCAACCGGCGACATCCAGAGAGCAGTCACCCATAAAGCTTCAAGAGAGTGTTTTCTTGAGCATTCTGAATGAACAAAAGAACTTTTCCAATATGTTTCAACAATATTGTACCCCATCGCATTACGGTATGATTGTTCGTAAGTGGTTATATGAGAAGTTCCCTGTAATGTGAATATATCGTCGAGGTCCTGTTTGTTGACCATCACGGTCATCAGACATTATACATCTATATTGTTATCTTTGGATACACGTAAAGGACATAGCGTACCCCGAGAAGATTTACAACATCGTCCCGTGGAAGAAAGGATTGTCGAATCTGTTTCACAAATCACTCCTACCGCATTAGCAAACATATTACTCAACTGCAAGAATTGAATCAAGCAACCAGTTTCCATATTGAACACATAATGTAGTTTGTAATTTTTCTCCGTGCAATCTGACTCTTGATTCACCCTATAGTCTAACGTTGAGGCAGATCTAAAGAATGGACTAAGGTAGACTATCGAAAATTATTACATGAACCAAAACATTAACAGAACATTGATAGATGATCAAATAGATAGAATAAATAAAGAAACTGCAGAAGATTTAAATACTTATTGTTTGCAGTGGAAGAGAAAGAATAAGAATAAGTACACATTTCAAAATAACTACGCCAGATAAATAACTCAAAAACCAATCTCTTTAAAAAATGTGTGTGTTTGTATTTGGTTGAAATTTCAGAAATGCTATTAAAGTGCAAAAACCTGGAGTAGCTACTGAGACATTAATGACGTATATAAGCCTGCCTAACCCGAAGATACGTTTCTCTTAGTAAACATGTAATATCAGCCATTCGGTCCGTAACTTCCTGCCTGAGTGAACTGCGAATGAATCTGCCTACCGGCTGCTTAGCAGTTTGTATTTACACTATGCTCATTTGCTTGCCGTGGCAGTCGCATGTGGACTATGTACCGATCCCATCGCTGGCATCACCCACGTTCACCTCACTGAGCAACGTGCAGATTGTTTGCTCTGCACCTCCCAAATAACTAACTAAGAAAATTTTACATCTAGTCAAATTTATCCAAATTATTATAAACACATTCTCTCCCTCTCTCTTCCGCTGCCTTGTAATTCGCTTCTAATAGAAATAAACTAGATAGAGGTTAATTTCTTTACTTTTATCTAAGTGTACATCATTTTACAAAGAAATTTAAACATTACTTTCATAATAAAGAGAACTTCATAAATATCGCTATACAGATGAGACTAACATTCAGAGCAAATTTCCAAATTTCCAAATGCACAGTGTCAACAAAGTTCATAGAAAATGAAACAAAATTATTTACTAAAATAATACTCATTGCAGCTGGAGTAATTTTTAGCAAATGCATTAATCACTATAATAAGTAAAATATATTAATATGAGGAAAATTAAATAAATGAGATGGATAAAAATGAGATAAAATAAATGTATATGTATAAATTGCAAACAAGCAAACTTTATACAAACATGGCCCTGAACAAAAAGACTCTGATGAACCAAAACGATTGCTGCCATGTCAGCGCAAAGACGCTTTCCAGATCGGGTTCATTGCTTCTCTAATCAATTAACTACACTCAAGGATGGCAGAGCCCCTTCATTTCCAATCTTTTGGAGAAAACATCAGGAATCGAGCCTGAAGCCTACGGGCAATGAGGCAGATACAGTGTCCGCCAAAGGAGGCTTTCAAATTTGGATATGATTACACAAATCTATAAATAAAACTGAAGGTCTCGATGTCGATTTTGAGAGACTGGAAATTCCATGCTGAAATTGAAGGGTTCCATCGATTCCATTTTATATATGTGTGTATTTTCGGTTACTGTGAGGAATTTATTCGTTTGTTTATTATTATTATTCAATGTGAAAATTGCAATTAGAAGCACTGAATATTTTTCATAGTTCTTTTAAAAGTATTTTAACACAGTAGTGATATTGTGTGTTGCAGGCAGCCGCTCGTAAGTTCATATAGAGACCTCTCGGAAAGAAAGTTCGGCAGGTATCTCAACATTCTGCTCAAAACCTCCTATCCCCTCCCCCCTTCCGTACGTAATGCGAGGAAAGTAGCCTTGCAGGACCTTAGAATTTTATGGAACATTTCCTCCAGTTAACAGATTGCTATGGCAATGGAGGGTGTCTATCGCAGGTGGTGATGATTGATGGATCTGCAATGGACATAGGCTAAGGTTTAGAATGTTTTTTTTCTTTCTGAGTTACATAATATATCTAGATAATGTTTATATAAAACTCAGGGCTTAAACATGACATATTATATTCGGCACTTTGAAAATAAGAATTTTGGCTTTTTCGTTGTTATAAATTCCATTATGTGATCTAAAAAACGAAAGCTTTTGTTATATAATGCTTGTACTTTCCTTTGAAACATAAACACACATAAACCGATAAATGTATAAAGCACGGATGTTTAGTCTTCTCTTTCTTATTTGCCCTGTTCATTCGCCAATTAGTTCTTTTTCATTATCCTTAATTGCGTAATTGGATATGTTGTTCTAGGAAATATTATTAATATATTCCATTCACCTAAACAATGAAAAATAGCACTTTATTAATGGTTTCATGAAAGAATAATTTAAATTAACATTTATTTTATCAATTCTTTATATATTTTGAGAAATGTAATTTTATATAATAATAAATATATAAATATAATTATTTGTTCTCATTGAACGGAACAGAAAGTTGAAAGGTATTAACTGCCACGTAATAAAAGCATACAAATTAACCAATTAATTGTTGTTTTGTTCAATTGATACACATGCCACAGTACAAAATAAATTGTAGGATGAAATCTATGTTCCAAGAATAAAATATATTCCGCAAGGAAAGGAAAAATAAGAAGGAAAATATCAAAGAAAGAGCATTAAAAAGTCATTCATCAAACCTTGAAGGTCTGCATTCGGGTAATATAAAAACGAAAGCAATGGCACTTTTGAATGTCTTATTTTATGTGTTACTGTATATTAAAAGTATACCCCTTTAGTTATTTACGGCACTAAGTATAAAATCCACAATTTAGTTTTAAAATACTTCTTCATGATACATAATTTATAATTTTCATGATTTTGTATCAATAATAAATGGAACTAGTCATATTTTCCTGTAGATAAGCACAGCTCTGCAATCATGAGAGCATTAAGGTCTTTTTAAGAAAACTTGCTCTTCCTACGTATGATTAATTAAATGTAATAATGATTTTGTGCATAGCGGGAAAGCCTTTGAGTGCTTAAACTTGTTTTGCTATTCATTTTTTCATGGTGTGAAGAAAATTCGAAAAAACACATTATACTCGTATGTTCATATTTTCAAACATTTAAATGTTCTTTGAAATCAAGAAAGTAGATAAATAGTCACGCTATTTAAGAATGAAATTATGAACATTGTGTCTACTCTAACGTGCTGTATTTCGAAAACATTAGCTGATTTATATAAAAATAAATTCTACAAGAAGCAAGTTTTCGAAACCGAAACATAATATTTTTTATTAATGCCTTAGGAATGTCGCGTTTCATTTCTATCTCACGCATGTGCAAATATTCTAGAGACAAGCTTTTAAGTGGAAATGTACTTAGATATAAAAATGTAAAAGCTTAAACTCCAACATTTCTTTTAAATGTTCGTTTTTTATGAAATCATTCATTCTTTTACGGGAATAAATTCTAAAAGCATTATCATCGTATGTGTATGTAACAACAGTAAAATTCCGCAATTTATTTTCTTGTACATCATCATCATTAAAGATATCTTTGTGTTCGTGTTGTTTAAATGTGCAGTGCTGCAGATCACAAAGTGAAGAAAAGGATACTTTAATCTTTGTTCATAACAATATTTAAAAATTGAAACATTGTGGAAACCTCGTGGCTGAATTTGGATGTTTACATTAAAAGAGGCTATTTTATATAAATTTGTCAATAATCTTTTACATATAAGACCGTACAGAAAACCAAATTATCCATTTTGATGCTCTCATATTTATTCCCCTTATATTTTGGTACTCTGCTTTAATGTAGTAATTTATTACATTAATATTAAACTTGTACTTTCCAGTCGAAATAAATATCCAGCGATATCTACGTTGATTGAAAAAGCGAATTCAAAATCGACCTATATTTTATTTTTTAAAATATACAGCTACCTTAAATCAATTATAAATGCCTGTATATTAAAGAATACTCCTTCTCTGTTTCTAATTAAATTCTTACAGTCTTAAAAAAAAGTCTCTGAATGTCCGACCACTATTTTTCTGACCTAATTGCAGCAAGTGAAGTTGCAGCAGAACCTTCCAGTCCAATTGGCCGAGGGCTTTTAATTAAATTTACGGTTTATTTTTACTTTTTTATGCCTGTCTAATAGATGGAAATTTGAATACTCTGACTAAAGTATTCTTGAGTATCCAGTCTGAGTTTTATTGAAATTGCAGCATTGCTTGAGAATAAACATGAACACTGTCAGTGCGCAAGGGCAAGGGTTTACATACTATGATGCCATGACGAAAAACGTGTTTTAAAACCCTTGTCTCTCTGTTAAAATAACCCAAATTCTTGATCCAAAAAGCAACCTGGGTTGTTAAGGTGGTTTTCCTGCTGCCCGACAAAGAAGTGATGCTACTCAAAAGCAGGCGTACCCAGAAGTACTGTTAGAACAACCGCTTCCTCTTAGTCTGATATTTGTTCCGCTTCTGCGTTTTCATCATTTTAATGAGATGCGGTTTCCAAGTCCCCCATCCTTCTCTCTGCAACTCTGCAGAATATATAGCGAGAACGTAGACTAATTTAGAATTCGGTTACCATCGAAACAGGCTTCCCATTATTACGAAATTTGAGAGGGCGTCGACGGTGGGATGGTGGTGATAGTTGGAAGCTCTCGTTGCTAGTAGTGCCATAGAGTAGTGGAGATGCTCTAGTGGTGGTGGTAGGTGTGCTAGTGCTCGGGGGTGGAGGCTAAAAATTTTGTTAATTTTCCAACATCACTTCCACGTTAATTTTGGAATGTAAAAGGCGAACTTTCACCCTTATTTAGCAGCCATATTGGATAAGTTTTTGAGGGTTGAGGAAAAGGAACCTGGTGGCAGGTGGAGGGTAAAGTAGGGGTGGTGGATAGTGGAGGAAGTGTCGAGGGGGGAAGGAAGTTGTAGATGGGTGCGCCCCGGAGGGAGAAGGGGACATGCAAGAGGTGTGAGGAGATATAGCAAGGCAAAGCAAAGGGGGAAGGTAAGACAAAACACAAGCTTCCTATTGGCTGCACCAAGGGTACAGAGGGCGTGTCCTAGGAAGCTTGTTGCTTTTTATCTTAAGCCTCACCCTCCTTCCTTTTTCTCCAGGAAAAAATCTTGCGGAGTTGCCTTCTCACTCTGGTTCTCTTTTCTGGGCGTTTTGCGAAAAGGGTCGAGAGAGAAGGCGTCTCTGCGTCTACCATTTTCGTAGCGAGCTTCCCCGTCTCCCCTCATCACCCCGCCTACGTCTCAGCCACCAAGCCAAAGCCCGTACACGCCCATATCTTCCGCCCTAGCCACCCTTTCCAGCACCGTCTTGCAAGCAAATATGTCTAAGTACCTCTGGCAACACTGTAAATAGGTACTGAAATATTTTTATTGTTCAAAACATTAAAAAGCAGCTTCATGTGTTATCTATAGAGAGGAAAAGGTTCAGAAACACTGGCATACATTTAGGTGGTTCAGGAATCACTCAACTATGTAGAAACAACAGCCGTTTCTCATTTCTTTATACATTCCGTTAGGTCGCTTTTGTTCGCATTTGTCGAGGCGACACCTAAAATGCAAAAGTGATAGAAGTCAGAAATTAAACCATACTATCATTTTTACTATTTCTCCAATATTTACAGATTAACCTAGGTAATACTATCCTAAAATACTTGCCAACACTTGATACTTTCTACAGAAAACAGATTTAAATAGATGACAGTTGCCTTTAGCCGTAATTTCCTATTATCCATGTAAGTATGTAAAAGGTTTGAAAGTCACTCTTGTTTTGCAGGAATTGCAGTTGATGGTGGTTTAGAGTAGGAGAAGAGGTGGAGGGCAGGAAAGGAGGCGGTAACATCTGAGATGAGGATTCGTTCTAGGGGTGGAACACAGAGAGTATGAGACGCCGTATAATTGAGCTTATTTGTAAAACGTACGGGTAGCAAGTTTCGGAGTAAAAATTACTTAGTGACGCAAACTGATACCGCTCCTAGCTTCAGGCCACGTACAACTTTCCGTTTATTTTCTCAGAGCAAAAATCAACATAAAATGTAGATCCTGCTCTAGCGTTTCCTACTACCCACTCTACTGGCCTCCTATGTACCTAAAATCACTTACGAACGACTGGCCAAAAATAATTAGTTCAGTACAACCAGAGTCTCATACATATGGAAACTGTGTCACAACTTTTGTATGATTATGTAACAAGAAAATAAAGTTTACTCTATATGTCATTATGCTTTTTTTAAAACACTAAAAATTAACCACAATTCCCTTTACCTTGTTTCCTTTAAAACACAAACCACCAACTTCGAAAATACATAAAGAAGAAATAACCAAGTTGTAGGAGTTGAGTTATTCTCAAATTTTATCAGTGTGGTTATGCTCATTGTCTGTCGGATGCAATGTACCATAAACAACACAGATATAATTCTTACTAAAAATATAGCAACATGCTAGCAACTATATAAATATAAGAAACAATGACAGGTTGCAGACAGAAGAAAAAGGCAGGCACTTGAAATTTGAAATGAGACAAAAGAAAATCATTTAGAGAATCTGTACTGGAGAAAGTATGTTGAATACAAGAGAAGGAAAAATGGATGAACACTTGTTGGACGAGTAAATAAATGAAGAAGAATAAGATTATAAACTGCAGAAAACGTTGATGCACTGTGTTTATTAAGGATTGGAACTGAATATCATGATGCAGAAAAAAAGGTAAAAGATCTAAGGAGAAAAAGGCATAATTTCTGTTAAACCAAGATTTTTTTCAAAGAGATTAGTAAAAATTACACAATAGCTCAATTCAAAATTAACTTTTATTTGTGAAGAAAAAATATATGATCAATAAAAAGAAGCAATATTTATACAATAATAGTAAGCTGCACATATCAGAAATTAAATGGTGCACATTCATAAGAATATAAACGATGTGTGTAAAAATGAATTAAAATAAAAAAAACAGCAAAATAATGCTGTATGATGTCATAATTTTTATCTTCATTTGTTGCATTTCATTTGCATTGTTTGGAAATCTAGCAAGTATTCTACTTTATTGACTGTTATGTGCCCTTTTTGTTTGAAATAACAATTCGTCTTTTAAAATCTCAAGTAATTATGGATGTCAAATATATCAATATTCTGAGAAGACTTACAATGCTAAATTATTCCATGTGTTGGTTCTGGTGGCTTGTTTGAAATATTTAATAGATTGACTCTGTGACAGAGTAAAATATTACAAAATAGCCTATCTCAAAAATTAAGTTTTATTTATGAAGAAAAAATTATATAACCAATAAAAAGAAAAAATATTTATGCAATAATTGTTTGCTAGACATATCTGCAAGCCAAATGATATGCCTCCATAAGAATATAAGACGACATATGTAAAAATTTAAGATTAATAACAAACATAAAAATATGTGATATGGAGTCATAACGTTTATCTTTGTTTGTTCCATTTCATTTGCTAAGGCAATGTGTGTTTGGAAATATGGAAATTATTGTATTTTATTGACGGTTATGTGCTCTTATTATTTTAAATAACAATTCGTCTTCAAAAACCTCAAGTAATTATGAATATCAAATAGTATATCAAAACTCAGAGAAGATTTGGAACGATATATTATTTAGTTTGTTCGTCCTGTAAGCTCTGGTAGCTTGTTTGAAAATTGGAATAGATGGCTCTGTGACAGAAAAAGATAGATTAAATTCCGTAAACAGTGCTTCTGTGTATAGGCCTAAATAAAAGATTACTGCCGCTTGAGTGAAGAAAAATATCAGTCATTGCTGAACTGTGGTAAAAATGATGATAAACACATTTTTTATTTCACCAAATATTTCCGAAGAGTCTTGGCATTTTATTTAACTTATACAACGGCTCTGTATAGAAAAGAAAGTGAAATAAAGAGCGGAATAAGTAAATAATGGAGCAAAATAATTTAGCAAAACAAGTAAGCAAAGAAAAAAAAAGGGTAAATGAACAGGTATGCCCTATTAAGATGCAATATCTGCATAACATGAAACAGAAAATAAATATAGAACAAAGAAAAAATTGCTGTAAAAGCAGCAGCAATGTTTTAACTACTTTTGATTTGAAATCATAAGTCTAATAAATATTCAACAATATATATTACATGCCAGTACTGCTGCATGAAACGAATAAAAGCTACAAATATTCGCACAGTGCATAGTCCATAAATTAAAGTTTTTGAGAAGGTATGGAAGTTGGTAACAATTAAAAATGAATTATTAATTTTATTATGGACTTTTTCTTCAGTCTAATTCTCATTAAAGCAAGATTGTATTTAGTATTTGGGATATCTACTTTAAAATTAGAGAAACTCTTATAGTCTTACACTCTTCTTTGAAAGTGATAGTTTGGTTGTGTTACGAACGTGCAGTGCAAGAGCCAGAATTCACTAGAATAAGCAATTGCTGTATAAAGTATACATTGTGAAAAAAAAAACTGTTTAAAATAAAGGAAACTGTTGTGATAAGTTAACCTTGGAACCAATGCCCATTTTAGGCAATAAATGTAGAAAATATGCTCGAAAAGGATAAAAATTAGAACATCAGTATTTGCAAAAATGAAACAACGTATGATAACTAAAATTTTAAGAAAGATTTTTAAATTACCCAAAATCATAGAAGAGTTCAGCCTCAATATGGAGATCCTATCTATCAGTAATGGCAGTGACTGAATACAATGGCTCGTTTCAAAGAACGTAGCGAAACCAACTTTTGTTGCAAAGAATGACCGTTAATGTAAGTACCCATTACTATAAACAGTTTGATGATAATCGTACATTGAAAGCTTAAATGCAACCTGAAAGCATTAGTGATAAGTACTGACAAGGTAACGGTTATCCACATACTGCATATTTATTTAAGAGGACTTGGACCGAAAGGATCTGAGATTTTTATGCATTCTCCCTGTGACTGTGATGTCAAGTTAGAAAAGATTAAATTTTTAAGCGTTACTAAAATAATGATTTGAATATAATTTAAGATGTTTTCATATCTGTAGTACAAGTCTTATTATCGAGTTATAGTGCATATACATACAAAAATAAGGAACAAACCATTTAAAAATTACATATATAAATTCTAAAGAAACATGAGCTCTTATGGTTTATCTAACACTACGAACTTCCATGTATTCCATTTTAATTAGAAAAAAAAAGTTGCGCCATATTTCAATCATTGTGAAATGAATTGATTATTTTAAAGTTTTGATGATGTGGGTAATACTGACAGTACTTCAATCTTTAGATTGGGGAGAAGCAGCGCCATATCTTGGAAGTGGAAGAATGTACCTTAACTTGATCCCCATCAAAGGTGGGATTTAACCCACAATTCTGACTGACCTTGGTTACCAGGTAAACTGAACTGTTACACCGTATGATATTACAAAACGAGCTTCTATACTTGAAATAAACATATCGAATATGAAAGCACGATTCTGTAGCGTTTATAACTGATATGTACATCCCTAAATTAAAAATCTTAATGAAACCCAAATAGAAAACTAATGCTATAACTAAGAACTTGTACAGATGAAACCGCACAGCTACTCACTCACACATTCTCTCTACCTCTGTTTTACTCACACACAATTACTTCATCTTACAGAATTACATTAATTTTCATTCACGCTAAAGCTATTTTGTGTTAATTTTCACCCGTTAATTGTTTTGTATATATTTTACACGATTTTTTTATATTTCAATGAAAAAGAATTAAACCAACGTGATAAATACATCAGAAAGAGCAAAAAGTTTTATGGTCACTTTTCTTGCATGTTACCTGTTTTGAGAAAAAATGCAGCATTCAGATCATGAAATACAACCAAGAGTTAACAATTTGACTTTTAAAAACCTTTATAATAAATTATTATCGCTAATTTCCTTGCCTTCAAAGGAATGAGTTGTCATTGTTAAAACTGCTTTGATCTAATAAATTTAAAAATCTGCACACTAAGTCAGTAAAAAATTACACTGCAGTTACACTGTGGTCTACAGCATTCATTATCATCAAGTGCGTTTTCCTTGAACTCTATACAAAAAAATGGGGTTTCTATAGTGTGTAGTTAGATCTAACGTCAAAATAAATATCACAAATGAGACTCGAGCAAATAGTAATTAGCATAAGTAACAGAAACCAGTACTATTTCAATTGTAAAAAAGTAAATATTTTAAACTTTTATTTATTTATTTTATTGTTTTATTTATTAAATCTTCGCTTTCGTGTAGTTCATGAGATTTTTTTACTGCGGGATGTTGGCAAAGTTGCTGTAGCGCTGCTTAGCTGGTTTTGCCCGGGAGAGAATGGTGGGAAGCCCCTGGAGGGAGCAAGGTGAGGTAGACTGACATGCAAGGCAGCTCGAGCTCTGATAATTAACATTATTGCCAAGGGAAGCCTCACTCTCTCTTACACTGTCTTCCATCTTTAACCTCTCACAACGTGCAGCCGATTACAGAAAGATTTAATGGGAGATAAAAGGTAACAGTTTCACACCAAAGGTTATGGGAGACGACTGTATCCCAGAGGATAAGGTAGCAGCATAGACCATCGGCGCTTGTTGCCTCAGGTTCTGAGGTTTTACAGCTACAGCTACGTAAGCTTACAGAACATGCAATAAGGAATATGGAAAAACCAAATGTAACAGAAGGTACAATTTTATATTTTCTTCGGCGAACAAAAAAGTGAAGAAGCTGAGATTTTCAGTGGAATTATTTTTAGCTTCCCTCTCTTAGTAGATAGTTTGTAAAGTTCACTAAAAATGACATCACTATTTAAATATTTTAACAGAGGTATTAATGACCTGCTTTAAAATGATTATACGCGTATCATTATTTTCGCAGGGAAAGTAAACGTTTATTATATATATCTACTCATTTGCGTTATCACTATTACTTCGTCTATTTAACTAAATAGAATTTCAAAGTAGCATATTACTGCACACTAACTCCCAAGTTTCACATGTTCCTGAAAATGTGACAGTATTTCTGGCACAAACGGAGGAAGGACAATTTGTGTTAATTTATGTTAGGGTCCCTTTAAGAGTGCACATAGAGTAACTGATTAGTGAATTATGTTATTGTACTTATGGCTCAAAGATAAATAAGCAGTTAAGTTAGATGTTAGACACACAGCGTATCTGCTTTCTTTCTTGCAGAGCTGTCACACTGTGTCACTTCAATTGGCACAAAAGCAGCGAACCTTGCAGGGCTTATAATCAGAAGATTAGGACTACAAAATCTCTTCTTTCAAAAGATGTTTAATATGCTGAAACTAAATTATTCCACAGTGTGCCACAAAAACATGTCCATATTCCGTATAAATTCCCTCAAAAATTAAATAAAAACTTTATTTTTTGCAGAAATATTCTTCAAAAATACAAAATTACAGCATAAATTTCTAGGAAAAGTATCTCCTATTGTCAGTGTATTAAAAGCATTATATTTCATCACTCTATTACGAGAATTCTTTTTTCAAGCAGTCTATTACATATATAAATATATAATAAAATATAGACATAAACATTGTTTCGCCATAAAAAAAAAGAGATTGTTGGAAATATCATGCGTATGAATGTATTATGCTTCTTTCACATTACATATGAAAAAGTGTTCTTTTGTGTATTCGTTTGCAATTATTAGAGTTATGCTGTCATTATAACTTTAAAGCAAGCTTGTACAGCTCTGCACACCTAAGAACCTCTTTGTATAGTAAGAAGAGTTAAGGATCATACAGATGCAATCTAATTCTCTACTACTACTTTAAATATTGACACAAATAACTGACATAAAAATAAAATAACACGGTGTAACACTAAACAAACTTTAAACTAATGTGTAGTTATTCCCACGTAGATTATGCATTTATTTTGGTCCTTGTTCTGTAGATGTAGACACCCGAGCCTACTTCACAGGAGCAACTATAATTATTGCTGTAACTACAGGAATTAAAATTAGCAGATGGCCGGTCACAATTTAGGGATCAAAAATAATCTACAGAATCTTATCTTTTTATTAGTTTAATTATCGGTATCTACTGGAAGTATGAACTTTTCGCAGTTTAGTTCTGGATCTCTCAAACACACCAAGACACTGCTAAGTGTTCTGTACTGCAAGATTTTTATCTATATTTGTTTTATAAAGTAAATGTCATGACTTTTGTTTTCATCCCACATAACATAATGCAAAAAAGATATTACCGAGATAAAAAAAAGTAAATCAACAAAAACCTCAGGAAAGAGGAACTCGTTTAATAAATACAACAAGGATGAACAACTGATTTATTCTGCCGTAACTAAACACAATTTACATCACTCAAGTTTGGGGGAAGCCAGAAATCGTGGTTGGTAACATTCTTCTGTGACGCTACAACCTGAGATCGGGCCTTTGCTTCCTCAACCTCCGCCTTACGAATTCATTGATAGAGGGCAGTACTGCACAGGCACAAGTGATCGGCATTGTTTATTGTTGATTTGGTTTATTTACGGACATCTCAGGTCATTAGCGTCCCGTTCAATTCAGGGCGGGAAAGGGCCGATCAATTTTGGTCAGAGGTCTCTTCTTTCAGGCTCGAGTTTTTTACATGTCGTAAATGTACGACACGGAACCCATGGCTTTACTCCCCTTTCGAAGGAAGCCATACTTAGTATTTTTACTCCCGAAAAAATCCATCGATTTTGACCGGATTGAACCCGCAATCTTGGGGTCTGCGAGACAAGTATGGTTACCATTAGACCTATGATCAGCATGCCAGCATCCTCCGGTCGCCTATCATGCAGCTTTCTAGATCTAAGATCGTCACCTTTCCATCTGGCAGCTCCCCAATTATCCTCACGAGGCTGGGTGGATCTCATTCCAGATCTACCTAACTTAGAAAATTTTCAAACAGGTACCGGGAATTAAACCCGGATCCTCCTGGCCAGCAGTCAGCAACGATAACTGTTAGACCAAAAAAGGAGGCAATCGGCTGATAACATAGTCTAACAGAAGCAACTGTTATCTAAAAATATAAACGAGTATGAATCTGTCCAATAACATCTTATACCTGAAGTAATCTTCTTATATATACAACAGTAATTATACACATATAAATAAATACGTAACAGGATAAGATTTTAATGACAAATGCGAGTGAGTGCTAATGCCAATTCGCTTGCCAACTAGAGTTCCATACTGGCGCGGTGTAAACATACTCAATTTTCAATTTGCGTACCAGACTACTATTATGTTTAATGATGAAGGTAACTTTGAGGATGATGTAATAATGGAGTAATGGTGGAACAAATGACAGGGGAACCGTAGGACCCGGAGAAAATTTGCCCTGACAAGAAATATAAATATTGTTATTCTCTATAGCAAAATACTCGCGTGTTACAGGCTAGAGTTGGCTTAGGCATAGTCTACAAACAAATGTAAAAGTGATGGGTGCAGCATCGAATTCTGCTTAAGTTAATTTTCCAAGTATATTCCTGAGTTACTGAGCGGGGTGGCTCAGGCTGGAGAATGACTCATATTCAGGAGGTCCCGGTTCAATTCCAAACTTGTATTTTTCATCGTTTTTTCCCTGGTCACTTAGGCAAATACTGGAATGTATATTTACATTCCACGAATATTCCCCTTTCCAATTTTATATAATTTTTTTCCATTAGTTCTCTTACAGGTTCGAAAGTGCCAGTGCGAGGTAGTCTGGCGCGGTGATATGTTAACTTGCTCTTTGATAAGGTTTTCTCCCCAGCATCTGGAATGGGAGTGAACTTTCCGAGGGCTCGTACAATTCCGGTGGGGACTTCACAGGTTTCGGGGTGCTCTATCTAGAAACATTGCTAGGGACCCCATCTATGTTCGCGTAGAATTGGGGGACATAAGACTCAAGTATCCAAAAGCCTCCACCGCCCCAGACCATGCATCCATATTTCTGAGTTTTGAGATGGTTTGTCGGTGATGGTGTTGTAGTCAGTATTATTATTGTTGACCCCACGTTGAGCGCCAAATTTTGAAGCGGTTTGGTATGGCAGCCACTTGGAGCGCCAAACTCATTGTTGCCCGCACTTCAATGACAACAATTTCTCAGGGTGAAGTCTGCTATTTTGTTGATTGGGACTCAGCAGGACCGGGAGAGGAGTTCAGTAATGTAAGTAAGCACGCAATGCGACATAATATATATAGTACACATATATGTACCTTATCGTGTCCAATTTCTTTTGCGTCCTCTGGTGTTTTGCGTGTGATAGACTTGGCTACGTTGAATGTACACTTAGATGTTGTGCGTGAAACTTACAGAGCGAGTGAAAGGGAAAACTGCTTAACTGATGATTGCGTGTGTCAAGTAAAAACTTATCCGCGTCTGCGTCTGAGCTAATTCTTGAACTGAGTGCCTCCGCAACGTCGAACTGCGACCTACTTCTGCGAACTGCAGTTATCTTGCCGCGTGTAAAACTTACAACTGAGGAATGAGCATAGGGGCTTGTGCTTTTCAGACAGCTTACTGTGGAATGAGTCCCAGGGTGTGTAGTACTTAGAACTGCACGTGTCTCGCCTAGCGTAAAACGTACAACTGCCTAACTGCTTGCGTCTCTCGGCGTGTAGAATTTAGGAATACCTGTATCTCGCCGCGGTAAAATTTCAAACTGCATGCTCCAACCAAGCATTAGCCTCCTTAAATTCAAATCAATTAATCTTTAACTTAAAGATTGCCACGTGGTCACAAAGGCATGAAGAATCTTCGTGCCTATCTTTAAAGTTTAACATATATTGGCTGGTTTAAATTCACTTGCCCCACTTCCATTCGCTATTTTTGAAAATTTAAAACATGTTGTTGGCATTGACTGGTTTAAAGAGCTAACAGTGCGACAGCCAATCGGGGCCAAGGCCTGAAACGGTTTAAAAGTCCTTCAGTTTATTAACTCTATAGTAGCTGTCATTTAAAAATGAGAGAGGCTTCACACACGCGCCCCTCAAGTTATTTCTTCTGAATAGAGGTTTTAAGATCCTTTTGTTAACTTTTCAGGCTTCCGAAACAAAACACCAAGGAAAGGTATTTTTTGTTGACATTCAACTCACGTGTTAGCATTATGCTGTATTACACACACACACAAACACACACACACACACACACATATATATATATATATATATGTGTGTGTGTGTGTGTGTGTGTGTGTGTGTTATATTACTAATTACAATATATGAAAAGTTATGATTGGGCTCACATAAATATATATTATAATTATATTTCACTGAAGCAGAAGTTGGCCTAGGATAAAACCTATTTAGAATATATTTTCTATTTTTTAAAATTTCTCCACCGCCACGGGTGGCCAAGGTCGTTAAGGCACAGACTCGTGAGAAGGAGGTCTGGGGTTCGAGTCCCTCCAGGATCGTCTTCCTTGACTGAACTTTTTTCCAGATTCTCTTCAGCCCTCATAAATGGCAAATGCTGGGGAGTTCCCTAAACTTAGGCCAAGAATGTTTCCTTCCTCCAAAAAAAACTTACGCAATATATCATTTCATGTTAGGGTATCATCATTGCCCACCACCTGTGATGCCCCAGTAGTAAAAACGGGCGTTAAACACTATTCAAAAATTTCTCCAAATCTAATTGTACTTATATGTTTTGAAAGTTCTCTAATTATGTGGATAGAGCACAGGATAGCTTCAGCAATTCCTTCGGGAGACATGTGAGCTCCTGACATATAAACAATACGCGATTTACTATAGAAACATTAAATAATATGGATATAGATATCTTATTAATTAACTATGTAATTTCATGAATTTTTATTCTTATTACATATTTATTGTAAATAGTAATGTGAGTAAGATGTAACTGCGTTAACATAATATCTCCATTATTATATGCATACTTTATCGTTTTCATTTATTCAAAGATATTTTAACTAAAGTAGTACAGCAATTTAGCAATGGTTATAGGAAAATGACATACTAATACACAGAAAATTTTTCAGAATTTAACCATTTATCTATATCCATTTACAGCAAAAAACGTGCTACATAATGACCTAAGATATTAATGTATGCTAACTTTAAGAAATAAATTTTAAATTCATAAATATTATGCACTTAAATGGATCTGCTGTATTGGAGCCTTGCTGCTAAAACAGTAATTTTAATATGAACATATTGCTTTACAAAATTTATTATTTATATGTGAAAATTTTGAAGAATAGCTATATGCTTATTAGTAATATAATTGTTAGTTCTTCATCGCGGTTTTGAAAATTTAACTTTTTTATTTTTATTTTAAAAATCTATCAGACATATAGCTTAACTTTTTCTTGTTGTTATAACTTTTCTGATAGCGAAGAGTTTTCACTGTTGTACATACTAAATAGTATTTTTTGGGTGTCATTCGGAAGTATTCGGTTTTAGTAAAAAGCATTAACATTTCTTCTAAATTTAAAAAAAAAATGGCAGAGCGCTACGAAAATTCAGTAGTTTTACTACCACAAGCAGCAAGCGTTGACACGGCAGTGAGTAGTGTTCCTGAGGTGGGGGTAAGTCTTGCTGGAGAAACATCATTCCCGCCTTCCCTCTTCCTTCCTGTGGCAGGAGAACGGAGAGGAACGGAAAGAAAAAAAAAGGGCCTTTACTCCCGGGAACAGTAACGTCGTCACGTGACATTCAAGTTAACATGAAGGACTTGACTAACGTCGACCAAGCTGTTTGCGTTAACCTTACCTTAGTCTTCTTGTCTTGTCTTCCACGTTAATTTCCGCAGCTTCTTGGTGAGGCAAAGCAGGAATATAGCTCTCTAAGGTTACGCCACAGCTGTGGTTCATCACTGATTTGTAAAGCTTGAACCTACATCTAGACTTGGCGTGTTTGGAAGCGGGAACATATAAATCCTCAAACAAAGTAGAAAGATTAATGGGATACCCAAAAGCTAATATATGAAAGGTATGGTACAAAATATGTAGATTCATCATTCGAAAGCCAAATTTGACTCAAATATAAATATTGAAGATCTTAAATACACAAAATGAAATACTTTGAAACATTTGATTACAAAAATATAAATGTTTAGGAGTAATTAGGGTGCAAGTGGAAGTCTTTGTATTGCACTGCAATATAAACAGTTTTCTTGTTGTACTAACGACTCAGCAGCCATTATAATAATTCTTTGGTGAGTTATTTTGATTAACTGTGCAGGCATTAAGAAAATTTAAAAGCTCTCCAGCATTTTATAAATAACACAAAAAGAACTAGAATAATAAACATTTACACTAATAATGTGAGTTGTTAATACTTGTATATTTCGGACATTAAAACAGCAATTAATAAGAAGAATAAAATAACGCCTGCAATTATTATTTCTTACAATTAATAAATTTCCTTCACAAGGTATAGAATTATTTTCATATTCGGTTGATTAAGGAACAAAATTTAGAGCCTTCTCTAAGAGAGTATTTTAAATATCAATAAAACTGTATCACTAAGATGTCTTCAATATGTTATAGATGTTCTACATGTGGATACGCATCCTCAATCCCCCAGATGTCGGTCCGATATTTCAGTACTTCCGAAACACACTGCAGCTACTCTCAGTGTTGTCAACTCTTGCAACAGGACGTGTTGTTTCACATCATTTTTCGGTCCTGGTGGTCTCGTGGTAACCATGTTTGCCTCATAGACCCAAGATTTTGGGTTCAATCCCTATGAGAGAAGATGAGTTTTTTTTGACGTAAAACTCCTAAGTATGGCTTTCTTTGGAAGGGAATTGAATTAATTTTGTCAGTGTCATTGTCAGTGAGGTGCAGCTCTAACTTGTGCGTGAATGAAATTAATTTCCTTTTTTGGAATTGATGCATCAGTCTCTCACTTAACATATCCAGATATTTTTCTCTAGATCAGAATTAGAAGAATGGCGAAAAATGAGTCCAAAAGGATTTTACATATCTTACTCGCAGATGATCAAGAACTAATTGCGAAATCTGAAGAGTATTTTCAACGAAAAATTATGAATTTAAATAAAGTATGACATGAATCTATCAACAGCTAAAACTAAACTGATAGCAATGCAGGGCAAACACTTAAGAATAAATAAATTGTAATTGATTTGGAAATGGTAGGGCAAACGAAATTGTTTAAAAACCTGGAATGTACACTCTCTCGTGAATGCGGACTCAAAGGAAAGTATTCAGACTCAACTACTGCATAAGTACATAATTAGGAGGAGCGATCTATTAATTTAAATGTACACTATTAGATCTAAAACAGCTTTGAAATATTGCAGTGAAACGTGGATATAAGGACATCAGTATTAAGGAAGAATTGAAATATTCGAAAGGCAGGCAAAAGAAGTAAAGAGGAGAGACGATTAAAAGCCGAGCGAATTCTTAAAAACTGTTAATAAAGAATGATACCAACAGATGGCTCATGCTGTAATGCTTGAGATTTGCATTTGAGGCCCGGGTAATATTCGCGTTGGACTGGTCGTGCCGACCTTGGATTTTTTCGTGGTTTCCCCCGGTCACTCAGGCGGAGGCTGAAATATTTACAATTCATGAATTTCTTTCTCCTGTTTCATATAATTTTATTCTGTTACAGGCAGGAAGAGTTTTTTTTAATAGTGTTTAACGCCCGTTTCTCTACTGAGACACCACAGGCGGTGGACACTGATGATACATGAGGTAAAATGATAAATTGCGTAAGGATTTTTTGAAGAAAGAAACGTTCCGGGCCTAAGTTTAGGGTACCTCCCCGGCATTTGCCATGTATGAGGACTGAGGAAAATCTGGAAAAACCCTCAGTCAGGGAGGACGGTCCTGGCGGGATTCGAATCCCCGATCTCCTGCTCATGAGTCCGCGCCTTAATGACCTCGGTCACCCTTGGCGGTACAGAACGAGGTGGCTGACGCGATAGTAGCTTCCGCTTTGAGCATGTTTCTCCTCCGGCATCTGGAATGGAGACGAACCTTCTAAGGGATTTGAATAACTCAGAGAGAAAGGGTTGTTCTACCTGGAAACACATTAGGAACCCCAACTTTGTCCCCGCAGTCACTGCCCATAGTTCCTGACCGCCCGTTATCTCCCTCTCCTTATGGTTATGGGATTACCTCAGAAAGGATGTTTCTTAGTAGACCTTACTCTTGAGCAATTGAAACAATCGATATCTCATGTAATTAAAAACATTTCTAAGAATACACTTCGAAATTGTTTATTATGGCAGCCACGTTGGGCGCCAAATTTTGAAGCGTGGGTGTTGATGTTGTTGGTTCCATGATGGGCACCAAATTATGAAACTGTTTAGTACGCTCCCACTTTGGGCCCCAGGTTGCGCACCAATTTTTAAGCGATCTGTGGTCAACATCGAGCTCCCTCACGTTGCGATGCCAATTTTGAAGTGGTTTTGTAGATTGATTATTGATCGCGTCTGGTTGTTGCCTACGCTTCAATAACAACAGTTTCTCAGGGTTATTCTGTTATTTTGTATATAACAAAGTTGAGAGAGGGTTTCTGTAGTGTAAATAAGCACAAGATGCGACATAATATCTATTGGTACTTTATTATGTATAAAATCTTTCGCGTCCTCTGGTGTTTTGCACACTATAAACTTAGCAACGCAGATACAAACTTATTTGCCGCGTGTGAAACAAATGAGTGCCGCGGCGCGTGAAACTGAAAATTGAACTTATAATGAGCATTGCCAACTACGTAACTGAGTCGAACTGAATAAGGAAATGCGTCTCGCGGCGTGTAGAATTTAGGACTGTCTGTGTCTCATCGCATACAAATCAAACTAAATGCCCCTGTGGAGCAAACTCTCTCCTATATAATAAATTCATATAAAAAAGCATTGATTTGGAGGCCGCTAGACGCACACGCAAGCCTCGCGAACTTTCTCTATAAATTTGAAACATACAGCTTCATTGGCTGGTTAAAATTTACCTTACGTACCATTCGTTGTTATTTGAAAGTTTAAAACTTTTTGTCAGCATTGGCTGGTTTAAAGGGCTAACGATACCACAGCCGGTCGGGCTCAAAGCCCCAAACTATTTAAAAGGCATAACAAGGCCTTCAGTTTATTAATCTTAGAAATGTTTCTCCGGCTTAACCAATGGACATCATAATAGCAAAGAATATAGTTAAATACCTAGACTTATTGTAATTAAGAGTGTGTGATTTTATAAATGTGATGGATTTCACAACAATATCGAAAACGTTATCAATATCCAAGGATATAAGGACACAGGGTCACCTGCTTCCATTTTATTTCTCAAAATCTCCACGAAGTCTTTTTGATTTGATGTTATAGCAGGTTCAACATCTGTGATCGGCTCTAATTAATCAAAGGGAGACCCATTTTATGGACTGACTACTCATTATCCGTATAAATATCTTCCCTTCTGGTATTCTCCTTCAAAGAAATTAATTCTAAAAGTTTTTCAGATACATTAATGTTCCCATCTGTATCACCTGTAAATACCAGTATAGAATCACAAATATCTGTGCTTTCATCAAGATATAGAAAAACTAACAAATGTCTACATCTCCAGACAGTTTTGCAACTCTGTTAACAAATTTATTTCTATCTAGATGAATTGCATTGTATTTATCAGTCTTACCTGGTAACAAGACACTACCAATCTCAATTAAGCATTCCTTAATACACTATCTGTTATTGGACGGGCGATATGTATGGGCAATTTTTAGACATAGATGGTAACTGACATGTAATGATTTAATATTTTACTTGCTTTTCTTCTTTCTATAAAAATAAATAACGGGCAGAAAGCCAGAATTTCTGCAACAGATCTGCACATATATATTATTATAAATAAGAGCAACAACATTTTAATATTTGCATCATTCTCTAGGTCGGCTAATAATTACAGGTGATTATCTCCTTCAAAATTATTTACACTCTGTGCATAACACTACTTCTGTTTTTAACCAAATGCTTTTATTATACCAAACAGGAGCACTGCCTTCTGTTTCAATAAAAAGTCTATTCAGCCTGATATTTACTGTAGAATGTCAAATAATATTTTACCCTTATGTTCGTCAGTGGCTGTATCAGCGTGCGCTACGTGCATGTGTGAGGCAAGGCACGCATTAGTTCTCATTGATATTCATGCAAGTGCTGGAATACATTTTATTTATGAAAGGAAAAAATGTGTTAAATTATAGGTGTGTTATCTTGTTTGTGAAAATAAATTTTGCACACACTAGAAAACAACTAAATTCTATGTCCAGACACCGGTGTTCAATAATATTAATCATATCTCGTATTTAGACAATAAAACTCATAAATAAATACTAAAAGCTTAATTAAAAAGCTATTTTCTTTGATAAGCGGCTTAGTATAAAATTAATAGCTGATAGAAAAATTGTAAGTAGTTTACTTGTAATAATGATGATTTTTTTTATTGATTTATTTATGGACGCTCTTTAACATTTCAGGTCATCAGCTTACCATTCAACTCAGGGCGTGAAAAGGTCGACAAATTTTACTCAGAGGCCTCTCTTTCAGGCTTGAGGTTCTTTTCGTGCCGTAAATGTACGACACGGGACCCACGGCTTTACTTCCCTTCCGAAGGAAGCCATACTTAGGATTTTTACGCCCGAAAAAATCCATCGGTCATGGCCGGGTTCGAACCCGCGTTTTGGGTTTAGGAGGCAAGTATAGTAACCACTACACCACCAGGGCCGACATAATAATAATAATCCATGCCTACATATTGTACGGAGAATTATATTATAAATATATACATATATAGGATGATATGTTCTTTTTCAGCTATGATTCCTTTAAGTACCATAAACAAAAGAGCCTCAAATTTTTTCCCCCTTCTTGAACGCTTGCAGTAAAAAGTACACTCTCTGTTAAAATGTTATTATATATTTTAAAACATTACAGAATATTATACGCTGTAGCTTAGAGTAATATATTTATTATATTGTGTCAGTATTAGATTAGTGATAAAATTCATAACCTAAAAGGTATTTTGTAAAATTCACTTATCAGCTCCAAAAAGTAACCGATAATATTACAATAAAAAGTACTTGATCAAATCAATGCAAATCTAGGAAAAATGAAACATTCTTTTCCTCGTTACCACGTATGCGCATTCACTATTATGAATTATCTGCACACTTAACAAAAAAATAAATACAATTTGTGACTTTTGGAATTTAAAGTGAACAGAGTACACGATCGTTCCTGTTATTTGTATTTATTTTAATTTTCTTTTATTTTCAATAAGCATTTATCTGAGTAATGTGTTCCTACCTAAACCCTGTCTACCAAAAGCTGATACACGTTGTCAACTAGCATTATATCCTTCCGTACTTATGCTGGGGTGAACCAGAGATAATAAGTGGACCGAGGCGGACAGACTAAGGTGTATGTAGGAAGCAAACAACTCTCCATCAGTCCCACAGTGTCTTATAATCAATACAGCAGTTACACAATAAAATAAAACTATAACTTGAAAACCTCTCTTAAAGCTATTTATTGATCTTTTATTTATCAATAACTAACTAATAGGTTGGACTGAGCGGATATTTTGTGAACTATTTACAAAAGAGGAGAAATAAATTCGAGGTTTGTGCTATGTTTAACAAACAATGCGCTTGTTGGCATTACATCTCAGCTTTTGTTGAACAGAGATTAATCAGATATTTACAAATTAAATTTAGTAAAGCAATTTACTTTACTTTCATTAAAATGTCAGCAAGTTATGAGAAAATAATTGTTCATTATTTTTTCTTGGTTCATTCCATTTTAAAAACATTGGCTCCTTTGTTGTTTTTTTTTTATGCAAGCTTTATATAAATGAACTACAAGAGTAAGTATCCTATGTTGCAACATATTATATGTTTTCTCAAAAAAGGGAAAGTATCTCAGTAAATACTAGCCATATCAGGAAAAGTGTTTTAACGATTTTACTCACAATGATGTGATCTTTAAACTGTGTAAATTAATGCATTAAGTTTCCTTCCATCCTGCGTATGGGAATAGGAAGACAGAAACCGCAAACTTGAAAATTCAAGATTAAAAACGTTTTTTTTTTTTTTTTTTTTTTTTTTTTCCGATAATAAAGAAATAAACTGGACATCAGGTCGTCTTGGAAATAAATCTAATTAAATGTGTTTTAAGGACGGCACAATATGAACTACCCAGAATGTTGAACTTAAATCATGTAGCAGAAGATGAGTATGAAAACGGGAAGACATTTATTATGGAAAGTCAAAGGGTCTAAATTATGAAGAAAGTATGGCCTTCCGGTTTTATTCGAAATGCACTCTGCTGATGAACAAACAAAACAGAAATCACTGTCATCCATTGTGTACATCTTCTGAGATGAATCTTTTCTGGAAGAAAGGTTGTCTATGTTATCGTAGCCACAATGCACATCGCTCTGCGCACTTTTGAAGAGTCTAATGCTTGCATACTTAGGTAGTAAGAGAAGATTTGTATGCGTTATATATCGCTCTATAATTTATGACTTACATTACTAGGGTAAAACAACAAAATAAATATCTAAACACTTATTTCGATTCTGTACCATTGACTTTACTTTCATGCAATTGTAGATACATGTCGTGTCATCGATATAAGAGTTAAGGTGTCTATTGTTTTTATGGGAGTAGTAACAAGTAAAGCTATTAGGTATATGACGATATTGCATGTTCCAGTGCGGAGCTTCTTTACGCCTAACGGGATGTTAAATTATCCGATGAGATCAATTAACGACTAGGTAGGCAACACGTTTTATGTACAACCAAAAATCGAGCAGCTGGCTGGAGGAATGGAGGGGAACGATGGCAGATTCAGCCTATAGATAAACGAAAGGGTTATTGGAAAAGGGTGGTTGGAGGCACAATAGGGCAAAGGGGGTTGATCTTAGTGGGGGAGGATGAGAAACTAAGTGCAACCAATGAATGAAGAGAAAGAGCAGGGGTTGGAGTTTCAGGAGAAATATTTTATGCGGGTTGAAACTCTTTTTCTTTCCTGCCATGGAGTTAAATTTGGAGGCGTAGAGAGATTGTGGCCGGAGGGAGGCGAGTTCTATAGTAGATGGCTTGAGTGATTAAAGGTTGAAGGAGCAGTTTGGGAAATACTTTAACGTATTTAAGGGAGAAGTTCTTGAGAATAGGGGTGGGAGGAGTTTTATGGGCAGGGAACCGTAGAAGAGAGTTACAAAAGAAGGGGTGGAAGCAGAGGAGGATTTTAAGGAGGGGTTATGATGAAGTAGAGGTCCGCCATCACCAACCCTGTTAGAAATATACAACGAGGGCTTTGGAAGGCCATCTTGAATCCATTTAAAAGGAGAGAACAGTAGAGACTAGAAGGGGGATACCATGGTGCCCGCAAGCTGTGATAACCGCTCTCCTTAATATAGCATTGAATAAAAACCACAAGGGTCAAAGTTCGTCTTGGGTTATCAATCCTGTGGTGTTCTGTTATAGCGCTAAAGATCAAGAATATGCCCTATCCCCAGTAACGACCAAAGAGCTACACGCTAAGACTATTCCAGATTTCTTTTCCCCTGACTTATAATGAGGTGAATGAAATCACGTTCAATTAAAAGTACCATGCCTTGAATAATAGGCATGTATCTTATTGTATATGTTAAATACTCTCTCTAGTATCCGTAGCTCACTTGAATGCTTCGCAAGTAGCTACGATAGCAGAATGTCTTAGAGAATAGATACCAAATATTTACTGCAAGAACAATTTTGAAGAAAGCTTCCTTTTCGTATGTGAAGCGCTCTTGCGTCTAATAAAGTAATAAACATTGAAAAGGCTGAGTCTATTCACGTGGAGAAAGTTTGCAAGATCTCTCTCAACACTTAATATATATTACAAATAATATTTTCATCATTAACCACTCCAAATGCTAACACCTCTTACGATCATAGTGACTTTTATTGCGTCTGGTTTTGTTTTGTTTTTTGTTTTTTTTTTTCTTTCTTCAATGTTTCCTTAAGAAATCCTTTCCTATTGCATCTTTTTATTTTTCATTAAAACGATGAAGTTATGTTTATAATCATCTTCTATTGTTTTTTCAACTATTCATAATACACGTCTAATGAAAACAGGACACCTAAGGTGACGGGTTGCTGAACTGCCGAAGGAAAAAAAGTAAGCCAGTGGGCGAGCATGTGGATGAAAGGATAGAAGGGTTGATAGGAAATGGGTGGACAAATGGACATAGGGAAGGATTAATGGACAGATGGGCGGACAGATGGACGAATGGAAAAATGGATGAATGGTGGATGAATGTGTAGATATTTGGATGAATGTATGAATGAATAGATGAATAGTGGATGAATGTGTATGGTTGTGGGCAAATGATGGATGGATGGATACGTGCATGGAAGGATGAATGAATGAATGGTTGATGAAAATATGTTTGATTGGATGGACCAATAGATGAATGAATGGATAAATGAATGAAAGATGGACAAATATGTTGGTGGTTGAATGGATGGACGGGCGAAAGGATGGATGGATAGGTGGATGGTAGGATGAATAGATGGATGGATGGATGGATGGATGGATGGATGGATGGATGGATGGATGGATGGATGGATGTATGGATGGAACCATTTTATCATGAGGAAATTATAGCTAACGCGCCCCATAAATTTTTTTTTTACTTATTCAGTCCCAGCATTTGTTTTAGGCTAAAATTATGTCAAGTCAATCACTACAGATGTTCTGTTGATATTAATGTGTTTCATACGATTTATTTCATGGTGGTAGCGTACCGCCTGTGGTGTCTCAGCAATAAAAAGGGGGGTTAAATACTATTAAAAAATGGGGGTAGCATTCGTTCTTGCATTATGATTGCCCAGAGATAAATAAAATGGCTTTCCATGGGAGTTCAGCATTTATGTTGTCAAGAAAACCACTTGAGATGACAAGAAATGAATTGCGGTTTTCTTAATGTAATATACGATTATATCAGGTAAATCATAACATTACAAAACAACAAATGTGTATTTTTTTTTTATTCTATTAGTATGAAAATGATGATAATGATAATAGCACCAATGCCAACATACTTGCCAACAGTCACTGGAATTTGATATCGGGCGGTAGAGAGCAGAAGCAATCCATTTAAAATTCGCGCAGAGAGAACCGGTTGAGCATATTACGCTGAGATGATGAAGGTGAAGGTGAGATAGAGATTAAGAAAGAAGCAATAAACATTGGAGAAAATTGGAGAACCTGGAGAAAATCTGACAGGGCCACCTTGGTATTAAACCAGTTATCTAATCATTCATTTTACGAATATTATTGCTGTTAACTCATTTTGAACAATTTAAAATCATACATGTTTTAAAATGAACTTTAAAACAACAAACTTGTATGCAGACCAGTTTTATTTTTGCACCTTAACTTCTATCCATAGGCCTCACATTCATTATTGCTATTAAATGTAGATAGTTAAATATTGCTTTATATGCATTTCAGAATGTTATAACTATATCTAAATTTTAATAAAGAAAGATTATGCAGTAGCTGATATTCGTTGCTTGTTCTCGTTCACATTGACATTTTGCAACATCCCTTATACGTTTAATAAACAAGGAAAATGAAAATCACCATAACAATATTAAAATGAAGCTCTAAAGTTAATAGAGCAATGCTCTCTGAAGCTACCTCATAGTACGCCGCAATGTTACAAGTAACGCGATGTCAGTGAAACAACGAACACTATAGGCTCGATCAGCAGCACGTAACGCACAGCTCATGTCAGTTCTTGCCTGGCTAATACGTATAACGAATAAACCTATAAGTGTAATAAAAATCACCACATCGTGCTGTTTCTACTCAAGAAATGGAGAAAAATAGGAGACAAGTGTGTGTAAGTTCTAGGTTTATAATAATTGTATTATAAACGCACATGATACATTTGTAGAAGAAAGTGGCTCTAATTATTTATAACTAATTTCCAAATAATATTTAGCAAAACACATTTTATCCAGCGGTCTTGTCCTGTGTTCTGAAAGATACATTTTTCACTTGTTCTTTCTACACTTTTCTTGTTTGTTCCAATGGTTTCTGATAGTAGTCCTAAAATCATTGAAGAAATTGACTCTGTGTACAGTGCAGCTCTTGACATTCTTTCTTATCATCATTACTTAAAACCCCAGGTTTATCTATTTGAAAGAAAGCCACCTTTCAGAGGGAGAGCGCTTTCGATAACTACCAAGTTACAAGTTTTATACATACCCATAACATCATGAGGTAATAATTTTATTAATTACAAATCCTATTTTACCTACTAGCTCCACTTTACCAGCCCCCTTGTTTCGCTTACCTTACTCTTTCACGTTCCGGGGGTTTACTTTTCATCCTCTTTTGTGTCAGTATCCTTAAAATGGGTTATGTATATTATAGTTTTTAATTCCATCGCTAAAAGGCTGATACAACACATCTCTACAATACTTGTTGTTTCAACATATTATAGCTTATATTTTGCTTAAGTGACTTTTATTTTAAGTTTTATGAAATAAGTGAACAGTTGCGCTTAAAATACCAAGATTTTTCATATTACTCAGGCGGATTTTTTATTAATTATGTTTTATGATTTTCACTTCATATCTGAGAAAGAACATACATGTTAATTATTAATTGAGTTTCTTAAAAGATACGAGAACCTGGCGCTCTTGAATTGCAAATGGTGACGTGGAACATTTTAGCATTTCATTCAGAAATTATTATTCAAGATTTAGCTCAACCAGCAAACAATCGTCTCGTTACCAAGTAGATGGAGTTACATCAGCTTTCACTGTTCGCAAGGTGCATGCATTTGTGCCACTAAATATTTAAATAACTTAGAAGTGAAACACTTTTTAGCAATATAAATTCATGGTGAATTCAGCCGTTAAAAACTATTATATCTATGCTTTTTATTTTATCTTTGGATGTAGACAAAGGTCTCTGACTGCAATTGTACACCCAAAGTTTAGCAAGTGCAGATGTCTAGTATTCATAAGAATGTTTACTTTACCTCAAAGTTTGTGCTTTATAGCACAACTTTCTAAAAACGAAGCAAATTGCTATATAAGGGTACCAAAATATGTCAGCTTGTAAATAAACGATTTATGTATAACAGTTTCTAAGAAATTACTAAATGAGCACTAACAGCAGAAAGAGAGGGTCTAAGAGATGGTTTAAGAGTAGATTTGTGCTTGAATTTCTCTTACCTTGTACCAGAAGGTGAGTATAAATTTGGTTCTTTAATTAATGGTGCCTACTAGTGTGTGGTCTTGAATTTTTAAGTGTGACTAGCGCCGACGAGAAAATCGTTTCCTCTTACCCTCAAAATGACCAGTTTTCATATAATAGTACAATTTGATACACATTTCTAGTTAATTATATAAAATATGTGTTTCATAAGATAAATGTGGAATATAAAATGTGTTGATTTATATTTATTTGTTGATCTACTAAATATCATACTTCTAGAGCTGAAGTTTCTCTATGAGATTTTTCTCGTAGAAAGCTCTAGAAGAGATTTTTATTTAACAGTTAAATATATATATATATATATATATATATTTAATAGTTATATATAAACATTCATTTTGCAGGATATTTTATATTTACTTCTAATCCTTCTTCTTCTCATTGGTGCTACAGCCCTTGGTCTTCCGCAGCGATCTGTGCTTCCTCTACCTCCGTCTCACGACTTAATTGATAGAAGTCAATATTGCAGAGGAACATATGGTCAGTAAGCCTGCACCTGCCTGTTGCCTATCAAGTTTTTTTTTTGATTGATTGATTGATTTATGGACGCTCTTTAACACCTCAAGTCATCAGCGTCCCATTCAACTCAGGGCGTGAAACGGCCGACAAATTTTGCTCAGAGGCCTCTCTTTCAGGCTTGAGGTTCTTTTTCGTGCCGTAAATGTACGACACGGGACCCACGGCTTTACTTCCCTTCCGAAGGAGGCCATACTTAGGATTTTTATGCCCGAAAAAATCCATCGGTCCTGGCCGGGTTCGAACCCGCGTGCTTGGGTATAGGAGGCAAGTATGGTAATCACTACACCACCAGACCGACAACCTATTAAGTGACTCCCTAGATCATTGAACGCCATCTCTCCATCAGGCAGCTTCCCAATTACCTTCACGAAAGGCTGGCCCTTTCCAGACTACCCTAACTTATAAATTTTCCTAAGTAAGTAAGAATTGAACCTGAGCCTCCAGCCAGCAGTCAGCAACACTAACCACCAATATCAAGAAGGTGGTAATTGTAATTATTTCATTATTAAATTAAATTTTCCTCTTAAATTTATGGCGCAAATTTTTGTATTAATATTAAAGTTTAAGTATTTGTGCACTTATGCTTAAATTTTATTACACTAGTTCCTAACTCTTTCTTTTTTTATTTATTTTTCTTTTAAGATAGCAGGCTCCAAAATGCAACGATGTGGAATTCGGAATATAAAGACCTTACAGTATATATCCACAATCCAAAGTCAATGCTCATCCCAAGCAAGTTCCTGTGCACCTACTTCATCTTTAAGAACATGGAGCGATTAATTTTCTCAGAGATGACAATAGATTTAATATATAGCCAATATTATAAATATTCTTACCTATTGTAATTCATAAAATTGATATAGTTTTCATTTTGCAAAGGAGAACTTTCTTAATTAATTATTCGTTATTTTGCTTATATTTTATTGATTTAATTAATAGCACTCCAGTTACCGACTCTGTCTTCCAATTTTGTTCATTCATAGAAATCACCAAACTATGAATGATAATGGTACTACATTATTCCAGAAAGTGGGTCATTCAAGTATTTAATTATCGACACAGCGTAGAGCAGACTGCATCGACCGATAAGTCATCGCTCAAGGCCAGACGAACTACACGATTCGCATGTTGTTGACCGAACAGCTAATTGGCCTTCAGTTTCCCAACAGTCAGTCAGTCATTTGAATAGTATGTGCCTAATCCTATAGTAAAGTCTGCTAGAATACTAAAAGACAAATATTGTGTCCTATTCCACAACGATCGATTTGAGGAGTACTATTAATTCATGAATTTCAATCCAAGCTGTAATGAAATTCATGAATTAGTAGTATTCACACGCTTTAGACGAAAGATAATGTCCGTCCAATTTATTTTCTCAAAGAATAAAAAAGGAAAATGATAATTTCATAAGTAGATCTTAGAAATGGATGGAAAATGAAGCCAAGGCATCCCCAACATCACCTTGCATAACCGGCTATTTACTTTACTTTTTAAGTGCATTAGAATTTATAAGCCTCTCACTGTAGTGTTATTACCGGCAAATCCGCCCACCATGTCTCTGGTGTAACCTACTGGTCATGAGCAGTGGTTTGTCGGGAGATGCAGTGCTCGCCGCCGCATCGGTCACCAGATAATTGGATGTTCCGATAATATAGTTTGAAGTTCTGTTTCATTGTGGGTCAAAAATTTTCCTTTACGTCCTATTTTAAATTACGATGAAGATAGCCAAAATAATGAATGATTTATTACAGTTACACAGGTACACATGTAACTGTATAATACCTATATAGCCCTATTTCGTAGACGACGTTTAATGTATTACCTATTGATCAGTAATCAATCAGACAGCTGTTGTCGGTCCTGGTGGTGTAGTGGTAACCATACTTGCCTTCTAAACCGAAGGTCGCGGGTTCGAGCCCGGCCAGGATCGATGAATTTTTTCGGGCGTAAAAATCGTAAGTATGGCTTCCTTCGGAATGGAAGTAAAGCCGTGGGTCCCTTGTTGTACATTTACGGCACGATAATGAGCCTCAAGCCTGAAAGAAGAGGCCTCTGAGCAAAATTTGTCGGCCGTTTCACGCCCTAAATAGAATGGGACGTTGATGACCTGAGATGTTAAAGAGTGTCCTTAAATAAACAAATCAAAAAATAAAAAAAATCAAAAAAAAAAAAAAAAAAGACAGCTCTCAATTCGAACTGAAAAACTTTGAACTCAAACGGAATGCTGAAATATGAGAGCAGTGAGGAGACTTCCAGTTGCCTCTAGTTCAACGTTGTTGTGCACGAGCGAAAGAATGTGCTTTAAAGATTTTGTAAACACAATCAATATGACATTAAGACATCCACACATGCCTTGATTGTCCATTTTACACGAACCTGCTCCATTATATAGTTAACACTTATTATTTCAGCATGACCACCAGCTAGCATTCATCATGTCGATATATGTTCTCAATATCCAGGTATATGTTTCTTTATTTCCAATAAATGTAGACTTTAATCAGTATTTTGCCTTTGGGTGTATAATAATATAATACAGAGTTGGGTAGGCTTTATGTTCTTGAAGCCCTGGAAGATGGTTTTGGGAAAGTTTGTGATTTAGGTTGTGTTTCAGAACTAGACAGAAGAAGGGATTATAGGACTCCTTGGTTCGAAACAGTTGCTCAATGGCGAGGATGAATTAATTTTATAGAGATAAGAATGAAAACCGCTATGGTTGATTAGGAATTGAGAGAATATAATTGCATCAAGAGATAAGGAAGTCTGTGGAAGATGTTGGGGATGAATAGTATGGCAATATTCAGATACAAACAATATCATTCTGCTGTTATTTTGAAGACAACCATGAAAAATTTAAAATGTAATTTTTTCACACAAACCATATATTAGGAGCCAGAGTCAGGTATGAAAAATTAAATATCATGGCCGGACTTCCAAAATTTAGCCTAATACACTACTTGTGTTGAAAAATCAAATTTAATATAAATTACGCCTAACAATGTAATGAACTATGAAGCCTGGGCCATAAGTACTAGAAGGTTTCGAGAATCTCTTAGGGACAAAATTCCTGCAAAGAGGTCTTCAATGCCCACGAATGGGGAGGATACGCGGCTGTCCGGCAGGCCACGGTAGCCTCAGATGCAAGGGATTGAATGGTAAGCTGCAGATCCGTGATTCGAGTCCTGATCTTGACTTCGCATTTTCTATCTGACTCTGACCATACCGACAGGAGTGCCGAGGTCGTACAGAATGTGAGTGGGAGGTCGGGAGTTTGATTCTTCCAGCTCGTCCTCCCTGAGTTTTTTCAGGTTTTCTTCAGTTCTCATAATTTGTGCTTGGAACGCTTCCTTCCTTAAAACAAATTCTTTCCCAATTTCTCATTTTATTTCATATCATTAGTGTCCACTGCCAGACACCTGCAAAAACATGATCTAAACACTACTAAAATGAATACCAGCCCTACATATTGATAAGACTGGAGAATTAACACAGGATGATCAATAAATTATTATAATTTTCAAATTTGTCTCTTCTCTGTCATGATTTTATAGAAAGCACACATTTTGTACTGAAACTGAATAGTTAGGCTGAATGAGCAGTAATATCACTCCGAAGAGAAAGTCTGATATATTGTGCAGTATTTGAATTAGGTCCACTCATAATTATATAAAGAATATTGACTGAAAGAGAAAAGTAATTCAAAGCGACCATATTGAACCTCAGCGATAGTAAAATAAATTAGTAAAAATTAGAATCTGTGTAACCAATTTTGAGAAATATATACAAGTATAAATGTACACATTATAAGCTGGAGAGGCCCAGGGTAAGTATGCACATTGAAAATTCATTACTAACCGAAACATAACTGCTATTGCTTTCTTGATTGCGGAAATCTTTGCAATTAACGGTGCCGTGCCATTGTTGCATGCATTCTTACAACCGAGTGTCACGTAACAGGCTCCATGTTCATTCATTTGCTTCTTTGAACAAACTGCGACGCTCCCTCCCCTAACATCAGTTCCTGAACAAATAGAACTTACATGTGTGACTGCCTTAGGGGAAGCAACACTTGAATATTTCTTAACACTATAACACTATATAAATGGCTCTCAGTAAATTGTACCCTCTAATACAGCTGTTAGGAATTTAAAAACAAACGAATGTTTTCTGTCTCTTATACAAATTACATAAATAGTATTATGCATTCGTTCCTATTCTGTAAATCATTTTAATTTGTGGTTTAATAAATACAATAAACTATATAACTGTTCCGTTTTATATCGTAATTTCAGAGGCGGGCAGAAATTCATGCTTCTTGTTTTTATATGTTTAAATTACTTACAAATAGGAGAATTTTGAGTGTAAGATGTTTGTTCAATTGCATTAATCCTTAGCAATAACTGTTCATTCAGGTAACATGTAGCAAACACTGTGGTGTTTTTATAAAAAACTGACCGACGTGAGGTTAAAAATAATGAACTGTGGTGTAATTGCAGATTACCACGCCCTATGAAAATGTACACAGAGGTGCTTAAAATGATAGAGATCATGCCAAAAAAGCAGTAATTATAAATAGGCTGTGAGTATATTTAGCATTGCTGTATCTGTAAATTTGTAAACTAAAAGAGAAACAAAATAGGAGGCATTGATTTCTAAGTACCCCCTTTTTGTTTGTTTCGTATTGGTGAATGTCCTGATCATAGTAAAAGATGGCAATGTCAGATCGATGTCAAATAAGAAACAGAAATTTTTGTGATAAAGATGTGTTGAAAATGGAAACATATTTATGTCAACTTTCTCTCCAAATGGCCACGATAAGCCGAAAATAAATTTTCTAATTTAGAACTGTTTGCTCACAATATCCAATTTCCTCAATTTATCTATTTCAAATATTTTAGGGTGAAGAAATGTATAAAGGGTGATTTTAGAGCTTTCCTCCTACATGCGATTAGCCCACGGGAGAGAAAAGAAAAACTTCCTTAAACTGTGGATTTCGCTTGCGCTAAATTGATCTTGCTTCACAAATGTCTTTTAGTACACTCTTGCATTCGTATCGCGCTGCTAGCACTACCTATACGTTGCTGGTCAGTGACCATGTGTCATCTTCCTGTTTATCCCTGGATTTTATAAATAGGGGTGGTTTTGTACATCCTTCTTAATATAATATAGAAAATGTTGTTACGTGATGGACAATAACCCAATCGTTGGACCTACGAAACAAGGGACAAACTCTGGAAGCACAAACTGAGAAAGAAAAACTGCAACAGAAGCGATGCATCATTTTCAATGTAAGTTTATCTCCTTATATTTTTTCGGTTGTTTTTACAATTATTGATTAAAAAAAAGAGTAAAATAAGTTACTCCTTATTCGATTAAATCAGTTAATAAAATTAATTGATTGCATCACACTAATAACATTATAAATATGTTTATATGTCAGTTCTGGTGATCTAGCAGTAATCATACTTGCCTGGTAGACCCAAGATTGCGAATTCACTCTCAGCTAAGGTCGAGGGAATTTTTTCGAGCATAAAACTTATAAGTATGGCTTCCTTTGGAAGGGAAATAAAACCTTAGATCCCATGTTGTAGATTTACGATACATAAAAGAACGTCAAGACTGAAAGAGAAGGCCACTGAGCAAAATTTATCGTCCGTTTTACGCCCTGAATTGAATGGGTCTCTGATGATCTGAGATTATAAAATGCGTCCGTAAATAAACCAAATAAAAAAAAATCTTTAATATAATAATTTATATGTTTTTAGTGGGCTACTAAAGTTTGGACTTACCGAAAAGCCCAACAATGCGGAAGTAACCGTTTGCTTACAACTGATGTGGAAAAAACTTTATATATTCATGAAATTCTCCACTTCATAATCGGTTGTGAAGAAATTCAAGAACTGTTACTAGACCGTGAAGTTTATTGTCACAGTTTATAGAACTTTCACCGCCTGCTTGGTCTAGAAGTTATATGCCGACTTCTGCCCGGGAGGTTCGGTTTTGATTCCCGGTACTTACTTGTAAATTGTTCTAAGGGAGGTCTGGAACGGGATCCGCCCAGTCTCATGAGGATAATTGAGGAGGTGCCTGTTGGAGAGGTGCCGTCTTTCGATCTTAAAAGCTGAGTGAAAGGCGACCGGCAGGGTGCCGGCATGCTGGTCTCATGCCCCTATGAAGTCGTAAGAAGAAGGTAGAGGAAGCAGGCAGGCCATGGGGTGATCTCCGGCTGTCCGCCATATAGGAGGGGTGAAATAGATGAAAATGCTGAAAGTCGTAATTCTTCAACTCTGTCTTATTCATCAATTAATCACATAGAATGAATATTAGTTACAACAACAACAATAATAATATCCAACTTCTGGATATCTTACTTCATTATCTACAGAATTAACATTATTCAGTTATTTAGATCAAGCTCAGCACGCAGTGAGTGTAAAACAGACATATTCCCGCTGCGAAAACGTTATCATTTTTATCAATTGATTCAGTGCCCATGAGGGAGCACGCAGACATGCTGGGTATTCTCATTTTCAGCACAACTTTAGCACAGAAACTCAATATTGTCTTGTTTTGTTTTGTTTTTCCCCGTACAAGGATCGGATCCAAAGCTGACAGGTCGCAGCTCGCACATCGATAGTCGAGGACAAGACCGGTTAGTGGGTGTTAGGTTCGGAACAGTTTCGTGTGGTTCAAAAATTTAATGCAGAAAAACCTATTTTCATTTTTGTAAATTTTTAAGAAGTTATGGAGTTAGTCAGTGCCGTGTAGAATTTCAAGAACGCTTTCCAGGAATTCATCCAATTGACCTATCTGCAATTTGTAAAATATTGCTTAAATTCAAAACAACAGGATCAGTGTTGGGCAAGAAAATATTCCGAGAAGAAACTGGATGATATCGCTGCTCGATTAGAACAATCACTACGAAACGTTAGTACAAGCGATAGTCAATCGTATATCAGTACATTCTGCTACAAAAGTGCTAAAAGTTCAACCCCACAGGGTTACTGAAGTGCATGAGTTACAGCCCACTGACTCGGGAAGTAGGTTTCAAATTTTGTGAGAAAAAAATGTGCATGTTTCCGTATTTGGCCGATTGCGCAGCTAACTGGGCATGGGCAGCTGCACTGTATACTCCCGCTGCCGGCCCGGTTCGCATACGGGGAAAAACAAAACGAAGACCCCATACTTTTTGATAGCTGAGTTGGGATTTATCGAATCATTTGAAAATGCTGAATGACGTCATATGTTAGCATTCGTTGACACTGCTATCTGTAATTTATGCAGAGACATCGTAGATCAGTGACACGCTACATAAACATTTGAAAACAAAATATATTAATTTCTAATTTCAGAATGTAATGTATATACAATTACTGCACACCAATACCACCTTAACAAACTTATAATTTTTCAAACGTTAAATGTTAAATGGAAGGTTACTGAATTATTTAAAAATTTGAAACAATTCGCAGCACTTATAATTTCATTTAAATAGTTGTTGTTCTAGACTTATTGATTCTGGTGTTTTATAGTAACCACGTGAATTTCAAATTCGATGCAGAGATAAAGTGCATGGTGTTACAGCATTCTTTAACAAAAAAGAAGAAAAAAGCATCCATGGGAAAACTGTCATAAAATTAAGGTACCTAAATTCAAGAATCAAAATGTATCAGATGCAATCCCGGAAGACACGGGCTTGGTTCTGGACCCGACATGAGAGTAAATGGGAAGTTGCATGAAATAATAATAATAATAATAATAATAATAATAATAATAATCTTATTCGTTTTCAGCGAGTCGAAATTGCAATTAGAGTGACACTGCAGGACGAAGTTCCACTGCCTCATCTCCCAAACATAATCCAACAGTTATAGGTTACCCTCCGCACATACAAGCCGTTGCTGCTGTTCTCCCATAGGTTACTTGTCAAGTATTACAATGTCATCAGTCTCATCAAGGTTGGTGCTTTTATATTAACTTGAACATAAACGTTATTTAGCCATTAGGTTACATTTAAGTTAGACACACTCCTTTGCAGTAAGAAATAAATGTTTAGGTAGCCTTAGGAAGCGAGCGAGTGTTCACATTAATAATGTGTATTATGACCAATTCCACGTTCATTAGGTAATTTATGCCTTATTTCACATATGTCGTATAAAATTCTTGCATCAATTATAGTGACATTAAAAGCAGGAGTACAACTTTGTTCACTTCTGTTGGAATTAATGTAAATTTATGAGTAAATGGCTGTTCTTATAGTTAAAATGAATTATATTATAGTAGTTAATTTTTATTTACCTACGTGAGCTTTCATTTTAAAATATTTCAATCTGAACAACTATATATTTAAATTAAATTTAATTGAATTTACAAAATAGCAATTTGTATATTAAGCAGGAAATTTAAAACCAATCTTAAATAAATTTCAGGTTTCATCTCCTCTCCTTCAATTCTTCCATTTTGAAAATTTAAATGATAACTTGTGGGATTTAAATTTTAAGGATAATTCAATTTTTATCACATCTTTTGTTTGTGCCTGGCTACCTGGATTGATATAGTTTTTTTGTTATTTTCTCCTGAATAAAAGCTCAAAGACATTGAAACAGTTGTGTTTTGGTAATAAATTGTTTCAGAATGATGTATAACAGAAAGTAAGCGCAAAAGTCTGGTGTTCCGAAATAGGCTATATTACTGTCTAACCAACAAGGAGCACATTTTGAACATTAGTAAACTTTTAATATCAAAAAATATATAGTTTTCGTCCTAATAGCTACCTGACATTTTTGTTCGGTCTAAATTCACACAATAACAATAATAATTCAGGTTTCCAGGCAACGCTAGAAAAAAAATGTTATAACAATTGAATCCTCTTCAAAGTGATGGAATATTTCCTTCGCTAACAAGATATCAGCATAAACCTTGACACATGGTAGGGTACATGACATCAGAGAGAGTTAAGAGTTTGTAGCTGCAATGTAGAAATCTGCTGCTAAAATGACAAAACGATAAGTGTAGTTCAGGGTCTCTACAGTATAGTGTTAATATACAGCAACTTCATTCACTTCAAGTCAATGGTGAAAAAAGTTTTCATTATATATAGGATAGGGATGTTATTTTGCATTTAAAAATTGAGATAGTGGGGGTGATGTGTTAAAAAACTCTATATTTCCTCTATATCTATGTTTGGTGTTTAAATTAAAAATATTTTAAATAGATATTCAGACTACCAAATTTAGAAATGAAAGCCCTGTATAATAAGCTATTTCCTCTTCTTGGCTAAGCGTTTTAGCTCAGTCTTTGTGTATTATTTCCTATGTTTTTGACATTTTATGTCACTCTTGTGATTCTTCTTCTCATACATTATTTTTCATTTTTCTTAAATTATTATTATCGATAATGTGCTCTTATGCATATATTTGTAAAATTTCAAAAATGACTTTCATTTCTGTATTCAGGAGTTCAACAACATTTATCGTTGCATCATCTAAATGCAAAACAATTAGTAGCAAACAAATTGTACACAGTACATTTTACTGGCATATTTTCCAGATGCAAGTTAGACACTCTAACAGCGATATAGATGCACTGCAATTGATAATCAGCATTGCATTCTCCCAAGCGGAGACCGTCAGCTAGTTATTACAAGCATCAAGGTCAAACTTCTTTCAACTACGTTCATGCCATAATAAACACCAATTGGATATTGAGAGCGGAAATATGTTAAATACAGTTGGAATTCAGTAACTGATATCTCACAGTTTTCCAAATTCATGAGTTTATGGATGATTGTGCTTTTTTTTTCTGTTTTAATTACACACTCTAAATGTTATTGTTCCTGAAAGCTAGACACTAGTCATATTAGATTCCTTATATTCCGATATAGATATTTATCTTTGTATATTGCTTGTTATTTTGTTGTATTATTATCATTATTAACCAACCTTAGAATAACTTTAATTCGCTTCATTCTTTATGTTTTAATAGCACATTTATATCCCCCTTCTTTAATTATTATGTGTAGAGTTGTCTTTGTTACTACTGAAGCCGGAAATAAGGCTGCCTTTATTAATTTAATAACTTGGGGCTGCAGAGTTATATTTCTAAAGGCATTAGATTTGATAAAGGGTAATTTTTATATATAAGAAAATCATTTAGAGATAAGTATAACAGAAATAAAAATAATTTGAACTTGTACTTATGTGTAGGTCATTTGACAGATGATTGTATCTTACAAAAGGGTTTTGTATATATTTTGTGGTAAAAGATGGGAGAAAGAGACAGATGTATACCCGACGCCTCGACCACTGATCACTCCTTAGACAAGGCTGAGGAAAGGGTAAACTACCTTTTGTTAGGTCACGAAACTTCTGCCCAGGAAATACTTAGGAGTTCACAATAGAAAAACATGTGGCCGTAACGGGACAGTATTTGAACAAAGTCAGACGTAGCAATAATTTAAGAGAAAATGGAAATGTCAGAACGGAGACGAAAATGCTTTATTACAGGAAAGCCGGGGGTACAAGGAATTGAAAACAGCCCATAAACACGTGCGTTATCTCTGAGAACATGTAGAAATCTACAAACTAAGGAAGGCAAAAGATATTTCAATAGAAATCAGTATGTAAGGAAAGGGCCGAAATTTATGACAGGCTGTTCTTGGAAAATTCAAGTTCGTGGGTAGATCATGGGTAAGAGAATAATTCTGGCCAATGTCATCGGATAAAAGTCAACGAATAAGGAGAACTTAGATACAAATAAATAATTTTAAGATAGCCAATGACGAACATATAACACGGAAATAGAATAATATACGAGGAAATTTAATTTAGCGAGAGGCTTGGCGATGTTGTAGAAAACTGGGGTACAGAAGTCAGAGGGACATTCAGACGAGAAACAGACGACCGTAGAGATGTAGGAGAGACGACCTTAGAGATGTAGAAGACGAGAAACAGACGACATCATCAGAAGAGAGACATTCATACGAGAGACGACAGTAGAGATACGAGAGACACGATGGATACTAGACTCACGGGAGAGACACAAGAGACACAAGAGAGAGATACGGAAGCAGGCCGCCTAAGTCATACCAAAGCAATCAGTCTAAGTCATTTCTAAAGTAAGTCTAATCGAGTAGTGAAGTCAGCGACGAGCAGTCAGGAAGTAATCCCAGTATTTTTTTATTTGTGAATAAAATATTTGAACAAGTCAACCTGGTGTATCTTTTGGGCAACACATTTCTCGTTCCCGTGGATCTATACTGACCGCGAAACACTCCAGTGGACCCTGAGATCAAATTCAACAGAATTGGAGCAAACGTCATCAGTGAGCAGCCCGGGCAGACATCGAGACCACGACCACCAGCCCAGAAGCCTAACATACGCCTACGCCTACGCCATCCCCCACCACCAACCATTTCCTGCTCCACTACTTGCACTTTACTGTTATTATTTTACATTAATATTTTTCATTATTTATGTTTTATTAACACATTTGTTTATAATTTATTTCAAGTTTATAATAATCAATCCGTGTGTTGTCTTTATTATTGCTCATGTTATTTATTGTTACTGAATCTTAATATATTGTTGTTAGTTTGGTAAAACGGGAGAGAAAAAGCCTTAGCGCTGCCACATAGACAAACATAATTACCGTCACTATAGGCATACATTTTAAATTATTGCATTATTTTCTCTTAAATACTTAGTGTTCCATTTTGTGTGTATTAAATTGTTTAAGTATGTGCCAAATAAAATATATTTATTTGCTAAATAAGCGGAGAAAATGCGGGGAAAAAAAAAAAGGAAACCATAAATCACCAGCCCATACGAAACATATATATGGACGTAAAGGTTTCTGTTACAATCGTCATTCCGAAAGATTTTGAGATCAATACAGCAAACCGGGTTATTGCATTTTCTTCCTCAGATGCTGCAGTTAGCAACAGTCTGGATCTTGGACACCTGTCACTACGTCATCTTAATGTTCCAAATGGTGCTTGTGCCTCAGAAACGCGCGCATATTCCGCTGCCAACCCCGCACCACAACCGCTAAACTTAATTAACTAAATTAACCTAAACTTTACCTCCTAGACGAAACCCTGGTGCGTATGCAATGCTTCAACCCCACGGTTCCAAAATTATCCACCACGTTGCAATCATAATAATAATTTGAGCGTGTATTTATGAGAGAACCTTTGCCGGCCCCCTCCCTGGAGTAGCTGCAGTTTATAATTCCCCAGTTAATAACAACACACTAATACGCGAACTATTGCTTGCTGGTGTGTCGAGCAATTGCTCATTTGCAAAACCCACCTTGAAACGTAAATCAATTAAGGGGTTTATGTGCGAGTCCATCCGTAATCACGGCAAAGCTTGCACAACAAAATTGTTTCGTTTCCTAGAATCGATTTTCATATTAGTCTTCTTGCAGGCAACAATACAGTTTTGGATATCTGGGAGAAGCTAAGAAAATGCTTGTTCTGGTGAGGATTCATGAGCAATGCTATGTTTCAGAGGGTAATGCGTTCGAAGCCTTAATGGCACAATCTGCTTAGATATAATAGTTTTTCTCTCGAAATGTTTTCAAAATCAATTTGTGTATTTAAAATAAATTTAGGTGACCCCCACACTCGTTAAACAAACACATTTATCATCCTCAGGGCATGAGATGTTGAAAGCTATAATGATAGGGATAATAATGACAAAATAGCATAATTTAGCTTAATTGTACACATAAGTACTAAAATCCAATCCAGGATTTTGCAAATACTAAATGAGCTACGTGGTGTGAAATCACACACAGTTTATGTGCTGTTGTCTATTACGAATTCAGTGTAGTACGTAGTGATTAAGTTGTGAATATTAAATTATTAAACATTTTCACTATTTATTTACTATTTATCGTTTTTATCTCTCTCTATATATATCTCAAGTCATTATAGCAACCTATCAAAAAGTTATATGTAATGGTTTAAGAGCATTGATGATTTATAAGTAGTCATTTTCGATTTTATTGCGGTGAAAAGAAGAGAAATAGTTATAGACAAAGGGAAGAAGAATATAAAGAGTGAAAGAGGGAAGTGGCCAATGCTATATTTGTTTATCTAATCGCTCATGACTAAAAGCACACACATATTTGCAGTGTACATGTGCTATGTTGCAGCTCTGAATGCTGTTAAGTTTAGATATCTAGGTTTTCGCTATATTTGGTCAGATTTAGTTCATCATCAACATATACTTTTTATACCAGAAAAACTAATAAAAGTTAGGAAAGAGTGGAACCAAGGGATATGAACAACTAGTAGGACAAAAGGAACGTCCCCATACATTAAAACTGTCTTTCTTCAGAAATATATCCATTGTTCGCCAACTCTAAAATGCGCCCCGATAGAAAGTTATAAAGAAAAATACACAGTATATTATAAAGATCCGCTATTTTATTTTATAAGTATAATGCATTACGTTGGTAACACAGCATTCTATAATGAATTATTTTTTTTAAAAAAGTATGAATTATTACAGTTTCTGTTATATTTCATTATTGGAAAGGAGTTACCCTTTTTAATTCTTGATAATTTTAAAAACAATCTAAACTGAATAAATTTTTTATAATTCTGTTGATTGTTCTGTGCTTCACTCATTACAAACTGTGTTCTAAAATAAAAAAACCATGCAATTAAATATGGCGCAGGATTATCAATATTCTAAAATATTCTATTTATGTGTGCCCTATTATCAGTATTGCATCGAATTCCGATAAAAAGAAAAAGATTTATTAAAGTATTCATCTTAAACCTGGAACAACGTGTTAACATACGTTTCACTTACGAGGCATATTTTTTACGTATTTTGCTACATGCATCTCTTTGCTTGTACGTATAAAACTTTCCGGAAATAAATAGGTTATTAAATAATATTAAATAATAAAAGCTGGATAAAAAAGAAAGAAAGGTTTATCTGATAAAAAGAAGCAGTGTTAGATTATGATTCCTTTAGAATATATTTTAATTTTAAATATGTTTATATTAAAATATATTTTTCAGTATTAGCAGAGATTAACTGTATAAACCCAAAAGAACCCAACTAATTCTCGGAACACCTTTAACTTTTAAAAGCAAACTAACCACAAAAGAGTCACCAAACTTGAAAAACCAGTGATTCTTATCTGCCAAACACTCTGTTGTGAGAGGTTATCAGCATTTACAGCGAAGTCATCGGGTCACAAATAAAAATGCAACACGTTCACACATCTCTGGGCAATGTAATCAGATATATTGTTATGATGACCCCAGTATATGGCAGATTTTATCAAAATGTAGTGCCAGTCCTCACGTGCAAGTGATAACTGTTTTTGGAAATTTATAGTGCCGTGACTTCAGCTCGAGGAATACACAGTACCGTTCATTGTTATCCAGCAAAATCAGGTCACCAATATGACAAGTTTAATATTTACGAAACACTGATTCAAATCGCAACTACGTGTCTACATTTCGGTTTCATGGTTTCAGTCACGATATCCAGAAAATATGTGCATAAGGAATGAAATCATGTAGCTTACGAGGCATCCATAGGTTTTTGTAAAGGGGTTCATACTGCAATCACCAGTCACCAGTACAGCCGGTACACTTTATAGCTTGTCCATAACTCATTGATTGTGAGACAAATAAAAGGTTATAAAAAATGGAGATTTAGTTTCCTAGAGCCGTAACAAGCATCCTATTTTCTTGGTTTAGAGGTTATTTTATTACTGCATTATTCAATTGCCACAACCTAGAATAATGTTTTTGTTTCATTACAAAGATCACAATAATTATTTCAAACAAATATGACATTACTGAGTAATAATTTAAGTGCTCTCTAAAGCTATGTTACAACTAAAGCATTACAATGTGGATTTCAAAGACACATATGGGACAAATAGAGCAAACTGTGTGTTATTATTGATTGATAACCGTGATTCCTAGACAATATGTAACTTTGAACGATGATTTGTTGTTCTTAACTTATTAATTATTAAAGTAATTTGTTTGCATAGCCTTACTGCAAAATCGAGTTCATATTTAGAATTGCTAATTTTTAATCTTTATTAATATCAATATTATGATAATATTAAACTCAGTGATGCAAAATGTAATTCTGAAACCAAAATTATTCACATCTTTTCAGGTAAGTGTAAGTAAAAATACTTTGGATTATTACAAAATAGTAAAATACCGTTATCTATGTACTTCTTTTGTCTAACAAGTTTCCAAATAATACGTCAACAGTTCAAACTACACTAGAAAGTTTCCTTCCATTTGTGGCATGGAATATCCCATAAAATGATGGCACTGAATTACCTATCACTCTGTATAACATATCTGACAACTAATCTATAAGAGCAGAACTTTTAGGTAACTGCACTCATGCTGCGGAATTACTTCCAAATAAATTAAATACTTATGATGATATAATATGAGAGTTTGGGGGACATGTTATAAAAATTATTCCGGTAAACTCTTTCGGGAAATCCTGGACCCTTGTTTAAGTTTCAGAACAAAATGCACACTTACCATTTTCTGCATTTAGGTATGGCAGTGTAGCATTAAAGTCAATCATTGGTATGAGAAGAATGTATGAACAGTGTTATATATTCATACATTTCATGCAGATAGGTAAAATTGTATAAATATGTCCTTTTTGTAATTATATTTATTTTCAATATAAATGTTATTCACTGTTTAAATTTTGAACTAGTGATTATAGTGGAATGGAAAGTTTAGATTTATATACTTTGAAATTCGAGATTTTACATGTTATTGTAATGTAATCTTATATACAGAAGTACAATGTAATACGCTCCATTTGTTTGTATTTTGAATCGGGGCATTTAGAATACTGTACTAACAAGTCATAGTAATGAGCCACAGTATTAATTTAAAAAAATTAATTTGAAGTACAATCTTCACGCCCATAATATATAACAAATTAAACCATTACTTATCACAAAGCCTTTCCTGAGAATACATTTGCTTAACATTGATAGAATATTGTGCTGTGAAAAGTGAATTATTAATTTAAAATGCTTAAAGTTTACTGTTGTTAAGTATTATTCTAAAAATAATTAGAATATTTGTGCGTAACACAGAATTTATGCAATGTAATACTATATGTTTTCTGCAATTGCAAAATGTACTTATTGTATTTAATACCGAATCTAAACACAATGATTTCAAAGTCACGATCGTTTTGAAGAATACCAAGCAGAGATCAATACACCCCAATGTCCTCACTCAGCAAGTGATACAAGTAGATGTACACGTCATTGGGAGGCTAACACCAAAGGTTTTTTTACAATTATATAAATACAGTTTCGAACTTTCATCATGACTTTTGTTTTTAATAATGAATACATCATATTTCAGTGCAATACTCTTCCATTATATGCAACTCTTCCAATTTAACTACTAGTTGGAACTTAATTGGGCAAAAGCGACACTTTCTCTAGTGTTGCAGTATTTTTTTTTTCTTCTCAAGTACTAATGACAAGAGATACACGATTGTGATATACGACACTATCACAAAGAAACGAACTTTCCATAATATAACATTGACTTTTTTGTTAATTTGAACTCGTTTTCAATAGATTAGAAACTTCCGCACTCTTATGGAACTGTAAATTGGATTACAAATAAAACCATAAAACAACTTGAAATCTCATCAAGATACACCAAAAGCGTTGTTTACAAATCTAGTAATAAAAAATATGCTGAAAGTGTTTGCAGCATTCAAATAGGAAATGGAACTGTAGTTTTATCTGTTATTTGAGGAAGAAAGTATTAATACAAAGTGACCCAGGGTAATTTTAAAATACTTCTGCAAATGTAGACTAGAAAAATGTATGATCTTTTGTATACGATTAAATGCAATAAACTAGTTACGACAATATTATTTCATTAATAAATATGAATAGAAAAATTATAACAACAAAACTATAATAAAATAAATCCCTCAAATATTCATGAGCATATGTAGACATTAATGCTTCAAAATTTTCAAAGCAGTAAAACTCCATTCGGTTCTTAGGTAAATCAATATCAAGTAATAAGTAAGTACAGCACAAAAGATTTTACTTTTCAAACCACGTCGCGCAATGACAATTTAGTAAATCCAAAATGTGATTGTATATCGATATTGATTTCTAATTTTAAAATGGTCATACAAAATAATAATAATAATATCCATAATATCTATAAAATAATATTATTTTATACCTCCTTAATTATTTCCTACCCTTAACTCAAAAGCTTTGCTTATTGCTTTCCAGATGGATGGCATCAAATATAAAAGAAATGTTAATATATTCGTCTATAATATAATACAAGCCAATACAATGCGTTGACATTATTTCAAATATAGTGCTGCATGGATTACTTCGTAAATTATTAAATATTATAATGAAAGATGATAGAGACTCTCGCGCATATAATAGCATAAGTAGCATTTTTTATTATATGCACTAAATTATGATAAAAGCTGTTAAAGTTATAATACATACGTTTATTTGTTGCTAATGAAACTGTAGTAGACTCCTGTGTTCACTTTACACGGTGGCAGATCTTCACTAACTTAGCCTTGTCCCGCAGAAGGATGCAGAACCTGTTGTCCGCCAACGGGACGGAAAGCGAAGCCAGTTTCAAAGACTGGACAACACTTTCGACGGGCCAGGAATTCAAGTTCTCTGCATTGTGATACTCATTACTCGAATTTCCCACAGGTCCACTCTTGGTCAAGTTCAAAGCCAGATGGGTCAGTTGCCGAAATTGTACCTTTGCTGAATGAATAGCAAACTTGCTATGAACTAAAGTGTGAGGTTCCCTTATGAGGGCATGCTATTGTATGAAATATTGCGATACATTTTCAAATGTTTTTTGTTATGCTGGAAACACGTTTGTCTGTATTGCAAAAGTGTTAATATAATCGTTATTGTACCTGAAATAAAAGTTATTTCATATATGTGATATCCACATTATATATATATATATATATATATATATAATTTTATAAAAGACTCATTCAAGAGCAACAAAATAATTACTGAAAACTCATATATTATATATATATATATAAAATCACATACGATTCTTCGTAACTAACAACCAACAAGTATCAAAATACTGTCTTTCATATACCAGTTACCCTTTAATTTTGAAATTGGTCTTGTTAATCAAAAATAAATCCTGAATTTTAAGTCATACTAATAAAACTATTGTAATAAGCTAAGCACCAACATACACAGCATGAACTTTCTTTATTCTTTTCAGATTATCAAAGTGGTTTTTAAGACTACGTTGGTAAATTGCGGGGTATGATTACCTCGCCCCATCCCACAGAGTTCCGAGTGCCTAGGCTTCGTCTAAACAGGAGCTACCCGCAGTTTCCACGGTTACTTTCTATGAATATTTCCTATTTCTCGTGTTGTTAAGAACTTCCAATCGTGTCTTAGTTAATAAAGAATAATGAATTAACTATTTACTCTCCCTTCCGCAACTGATTTCTGTTACCACTAAGCCACTAAGCATGTATTGAAAGAGACTGCGAGATATGACACGCTTGTTTTCGTTAGTGAACTCTGATACACCTCATTTCTCACTCATATCATATCAACATAACGTAAATAATCAGATGGATAACTGTAATCTCAGTTCCAGGAAAAAAGGAAGCAAGGTTTATTCTATATAATTGTTGCATAAGGTACGCAGATCTCAAGGAATTCTAAATCGCACATACCATGTATGCATAGATTATCATTCCCAAACTTTGTTCGAAAGTGATGTTCAACTGTAATTGAGTAATCGCACGGAATTTCAAAACAGAAAATATCTTCTCCGCTGCTGTGGTTACCATTTTCAGAAAACACCATCTAGTGTTCAACAAATAGAGAGCAGTTTATGAGGGCAGTATTAATACATATTTCTGGAGTTTGTATTTGTTACTGTGTAAGGTGTAAAAGAAAGATAACACTCGGAAAGTAACTCATTTTTAAAACTCCGGAAAGCTCTTTGTCTGACCCTAGGTTAAGGAAAAGGCTGGTATTCGCCCTTAAAAGAAACAGAACGTGACCCTTGCAGATGTACCATCAAATTCAGATCAATAATCTTTATATCTTCTCGCGCGATGTTGACTTGGATTGGATTATTAAGGATCGAGAAAGAATTTTCGGTACTTCAGTGTTGTTCAAGGGCTGGCTGCTTGTCTACATCTTCAGTGGGGGCACCTCTGAGAGGAAGTGATAGGCGAAAGAGACATCGTGGCCAGTATCCAAGCGCGGCGAGGAAGTGGACGAGGCCCCCTAGCATTGTTTCCAATAAAATATCTGACGTAGCTCCTCGAATCTCTCAGAAGGGCCGTTTACGTAACAGACGTCAGTGCAAAAACCTCACCCCGTACCAGTCCTCCTTGACTGGTACTTTCAACTCTATAACAGAATAACAGATATGAAAAGGGAAAACAGATAGGAAACACCTGCCCTAGCATTCACCTAAACCAATTAGGGAAACCCGAAAAAATCAAACATCGGGATGGACGGCCAGGGATTTGTACACAGGACTTTCCCTGAGCCAACTCACCCTGTGTGATGCTGGTGACTTCCAGGTTTCATTTCTAAGCACACAATAAACTTCATTTGTACACTTACTAAACGGCAGTCCTAATATACACGTACTTTCGATGCACAGTTCAGCAAGGTAACATTAAAAACAGTTGTGACCACAAGAAAAATTGAAAAATATTATTTTAATTTTCTTTAACTCTTACACAAAATATTTAGTCTGTTGTCAAAATTAGTTTAAAGCTGTTATACCTCATGTAAAATCTTTTTGAACACAGTTCATTTATTCTGCTAGAGATTGACCACAAGATTTGATATCCAGATAGGACACAAGATGTCAATACTGTAACCCAGAAGCCGCAGGGAGATTACCAGACAACAATAAGAGTTCACCTTGGCACTTGCAGCAACTTCAAGATTAAGATCATGAGTAACGACTAGTGACTTTGTGATGCACATGCCGCGTAACCATGCAACTTGCACAAACGCATTCCTTGCATTAACAGGCGCAGCAACTGTCAGCACAAGTGCTACATGTGTTTGTGCAGCAGCTATGATCTAGTTTAACAGCTTTATTTCGTCCCCGTATTCTTTCTTTAACATTGCGAGAATAAAAATCGGAAATATAGAGTACTCTTTTAGCATCTTTCTTCATAGAAAAGTTGTTCCCATTTTGGTTCATCACCCCTTCTGTATTTTGTAGCAGATTTTATTCTCTCCTTAGTTTCCTTTCTTTTTGAGTTTTATTTGTTTTCTTTCTAAAATTTTTTGCAATTTAGAAATAAAGTATACACATGAGTGCTCGCTTACAAAAAATGTGTCATTACCGTAGTAACCAAAGTTACAAGTAACAGCATCGTAACTCCAAATATCTTTCGCGAAAAAGGGGGGAAAGGACGTAACATACTTAACTTGTTTCACTTCCAATCTGTAGAGATGTTTAAAATATTTATGATATCTCAATAATAACATGGTAAACGCTAAAGTCACATTTAACGTCATGAACAACAGTGAATGGGTTAATATCATGTTAACTCGTCCTCCTGACTCATATCAAGTGCATGCTTATCAGCTATAAGCCCAAATTTAATTCAAGGGGGGGGGATGTTTTACCTTTTTCTTTTCTCTTCTATCTCTCGTGGATTTAAGCCTATGTCCTGATCCGGCCTCATTCTATCTCTGTCTCGAACGTCATGGATCGTCGGTCCTGATGGTGTAGTGGTTAACATACTTGCCTCTTATACCCAAGATCGCGGGTTGCGGCCAGGACCGATGGATTTTTTCGGGCGTAAAAATCGTAAGTATGGCTTCCTTCGGAAGGGAAGTAAAGCCGTGGGTCCCGTGTCGTACATTTACGGCACGAAAAAGAACCTCAAGCCTGAAAGAGAGGCCTCTGAGCAAAATTTGTCGGTCGTTTCACGCCCTGAATTGAATAGGACGCTGATGACCTGAACTGTTAAAGAGCGTCCGTAAATAAACAAATAAAAAAACCTCATGGATCTCTTTGTACTCTAGGATTATTATATATAAATAATATAAATAGCGTATATTTTCATGGAATCCATTCTATCTATATCGTTTATCCCGTTTTTTCCTGTATTGTTCTATTAATCATTGATTGCAAATGTATTTAGTTCTTTTCTTATTTCTTATGTGCATTTGTAAATCCAATAGTGATCTAAAAATATTATTTTTTCTCCACTAGCATCTAAACTAGCCTATATAAACCAATATACTTTCTTTTTAACTGATTTCACCCTCTTCTTTTTTCCTCCATTCAAACAACAAATTTCATTCCTTTTCATAAAATGAAGATTTCTTCATGGCTAGTAAAGAGATAGCACCACTTTAAACATCTTACGGTATAAATACATCATTTTCTTTGGACATTTTCATTCATCAACTCATACATTTACAAAGAGTTCCAAAATATTTCGTTATTTATTCGGTATATTCATAATAATCAACATTATTGCCTCGGCAACAGTCGGTTCTGGTTTAAATAATGACATATTTACATAATAATATTTCATTGAAATAGCATATTATTTTCATTGAATTATTATTTTTGTGATAGTAGTGGAAAATAGTATGTGCATCTGGAGAATAAACAAATTTTATTCACTAGTAAAGATAACCTTAAAATCCCACTTTACTTTCATGTTACATAATTCTTCAGTTTTGATACGGCCTTAATCTCTCTCTCTCTCTCTCTCTCTCTCTCTCTCTCTCCGCCTCTCCCCTCCCTCCCTCTCACGTTTTGTTCACAGTTCACTATTCACTGTCGTACCAATAGCGGAACAGCCATAACTTTATACAAATTTAATTCTGTACCTATTTGTGTTATTAATGTTTTTTCTCACAGTTTCGCACATAGTCTGGCATTCATTTCATGTATGTTCTTATTGTATGTTCATTAAAAGAGATGTAGTACTTAAATAATTTATATTTTGTACTTCCTATAAACATTTCATTTCTAAAATTATTTTTTCTCATACTATTTTCCTTGGGATGCCATAATTTTAACTTTTGAAGTTGATATTTTAAGATTATGAAGCATTTCCAACTTTGTAAAAAGCATACATCACTTTTTGAGATCAATTTTCTGAATTTTGTACTATGACATGGTCATCTGCATAAGCTAAATATAAAAAGCTATCTCTCCCTTTCTAATCCCAGCTGGTACTCTTCCTTCCGTCTCTTTAGGATTTCGTCCAAATGAATATTAAAAAGTGGGTCATAATACACATACCCTTGCCTTATACCCTGATGAATTATTATATTCCCATCCATTTAATTAGCTGACTTGAGCCTATTGCGTATACAGTTATAGGAAAGTTTTTGCATTTCATTAGATTGTTACAGTAACAATGTTTTTTTTTTCATTATTTTCCATTGTTTTGTTTATCTTTCTTATAAAATGCCTTTTCTTAGTCTATGAATGGCATTTAAGAGGGTAAATATGTTCTTATGCAATTACCTACACCTTCGTGGATATTTCACGATAATGCTGGCCAATTTGAAAAGCCTCGACCCCTATCTCCTTTGTATTATTAATGGGAGTATGAAAGGCCTTCTTTGTAATGATAAATTTACCAACTTCAGTTCCCATTTTCTCAAGGACTATTAAAGCAGTTAAAATGAAACTTTTACAGCACAGAGACGCCCATAATTAAAATTGTCTGACATAATTTCCGTATTATATATCACTGAGAAGCAAATTATAAATTATTTTAAATTGTTTGCTTTTTCAATTTTTCCCTACATTTTATTTTTATACATTGTCATATTTTGTCATAGCCCTACCATAATAGATACACATCATCACAATAATATTATGGTGAAAGTTTCAAAGCGATAGCTTATACAGATCCTAAAAATTGGGAATATTATAGGGAAAATGTACTTTTTCAATAATTGCAGCCAAAAATGTTTTTCAGAAAAACTAACTTTTTGAGGGAAACACCAGTTGAAGCTCTCCAACATTGTAAAACAACAAAGGATGATGTCATGAAAAAAATGTTGCCAATTGATGGAATACAACTTTTTCTATCATTCAAGACAAACCACAGCCTTCTAAAGCAAATAGTTCCTGAGATAGAGAACTATAACTGAAAAAGTGCTCGCAAAATCCCCCCCCCTAAAATGCCTTTTGCAGTGGCATAATTAAAAATTATTAAAAATAATTATAACGAAGAAGCATTAATGAAAATCATATCAAAATAAAATAAAATTACAAATTTTAAAATTGTTATAAATAAAGCTATAACTTTTGACCTCCTTTTTCCTTTAATAGTCCCCTTAATTCTTTCTAGACTCGAAGACATGTGGCATTCGGTATCAACGTTAAATGTTTACAGAGGAAGAGAGAGAGAGGCATGATGATGGTGATGGTGTTGGAGTTACATGGGGCAAAGCGGTCGCACATCTTACATAGGATTATGTTGTGCTAGAGCAGCGTTTCTCATACTATTTTTAGGTGTTCACCACTTTTTTATTTAAAAGATACGATTCTGCTTTTGCTCTGTTCCTATGCAGTTTCATCTCTCTCTCTCTCTCTCTCTCTCTCTCTCTTTCACGTTGTCTTTTAAGTTATATATGAGTAGCATAATTCCAAAACTGGCTAATCTCAAAATCTTTCCTCTTGTTTCACACTTTCTCTTTCTACAAGAAGAGTTTGTGTACTTAAGCTCACTAATTCTGTATTCAAATAGTAACTAACGTATTAACAGTCACTCCAATGAAACTGTCCAAATCCCCAGTCTCAAATGCTCTGGACTTTGGAGTAAAACTATAAAGATGAACCTATTGGAGATTATTATTTAGTTGTGGAAGGTGATTTTGCTATGTAAACACAAAGTATATAAATTATGTGAAAAACACGAGTTCTTAAAACTATATGTAAAACTTATGTAAATCTTGTTTTCGTTATTGTTAACTATTATTTCCCACGCATGCATTCAATAAATATTAAGTTTGATTATGAAACCCAACTTCCCAAAATTACCAAAATAATTAGCAACATAATTATCTAAATCTAGAATACACTTTTCCAAAAGTCATCAAATTCCCATTCCTGTTCCGAAACACTGCAAACACATTGTTATTCTTGTATTATTTATTATTTTATTATTATTTATTTAAATTGCTAATGAAAGTACAAAGCTTTCCTAAAAGTACTAATACAAAAACTGTAGCTGAAGAGTCCATACTTTAAGCACAATTATTCTTTGCTTTTCCTAAAAAAGAGCTATGTTTTGCGAGATGCCCAGTTTTGAAATCGGATAGCTCATATCCGAGCGGATTGGCTCCGGCAATAACACTGGAAGATCCCAGGTTCAAGTCCTGCGCCTACTAATCTGACTGAGGTTCTACTGATTTTCCTTCGTCCATTTTAAGGAAGGGTTTGTAGAGTAAATATTTCTCTACCATAGATTCCCTTTTATTTCATCAATCTACCTCTTTGTGCATGTCTGCATCTTTCTGTGTTTGTGATGTCATTGAGTCGAGCCTAACATTGGACTGACCTTCCATTCTGGTCCTCCCTCGGTTTATACATGCACTCTATGTGACTACAGAGACAAAAAGTTATCCGACAGGCAATTGACTCGGACTTGGCTTATAATTCCTAATACCAGAGGAGAATAAATAATCAACTATGAAGAGCAATATGTACTTCACGGCTTTTTTTTTTTTTTTTTTTTTTAGAATTCCTTTTATTTTATTAGGATTAATAGATAGAAAAAATGTATATTTTTGTTTTTAATCATAGAAAGATATCAACCTGTTTTATTATGATGTAATTTTATAAGCCATAAATATTCTGAGAATAGAATTTGTGTAATTTCTACTTTTAAATTTAAAAGTTTAAAAGTTTAAATTTAAGTTTTTAAAAAATCAATGTACGATAGCCGCATGATGGAAGGAGCACGTATTTTTGTTTGAGACTTTTAGAGAATCTCCGTTTCTTTATGGTATTCAACAATACTTGTGATCTGCAAATTGTTTGAATTTGATTTTTTGTTGTACTTCTCTAACTAACACTCGATTTTGCTAAATCTAGATTCTATAGGATCACAAGGGCAAACAGAAAATGAGGATAGAGTGGCGATGCATCAGTTGACGGAATGAGTCAGGAAAAAATGTTGAGATTCCCAAAGGAAACAAGCCCAGTTGTCCGCCTCACATTCAGCGGCTGGTAACTAAATGAGTTCACTTTTCTGCTCCATCCATGTCTATGCGTGCTGATGAGCTTATTCGCGGGAACAAGACATTTGGCTTTAGTATGTCCTTTAAATGACAGTTATCTTTTTGTGAAAGATATTAGTTATGATTTCTATTCTTAACGAAATGTATCTGTGTTTTTAATGTTTCTTCTGGGAGTAGATAAGTAAAGAGGAAGAGAAAAAGGGAAGAGAGCAAAAAATAAACCTTATCTATTGCTTGCATTATTCCTATCATTTTCACCTTATTTTCATATTTTTTGTGTATTTTCTCATTTATTTTTAACATCAAAATAAAAAAACAAGTAATTTCTATATTTATAAATGTAAATAATATGGAAAAGGAGGAAGGGAAAAAACATGGAAAGAACAACAGACTGCATTAAACTCAGGAGCTCAGAAAACAATGAGCCTGTATGGTACCCAGAGCAAGCTTCAATTGTTTCAAATATGGTGTTATGCTTTCCATTTAATGAATCTTCCTCTGCAAATTCAACTGTTGGAGGTATATAGATTAAAGATTCAAGGCAAATGTTTCCAGGCAACATAAAGTAACATTTACGAAACACTTCGATCAATCCTATGATGAATAAATAAGTCTATAAAGTGAGTTCAATCTTAAATCGGCTACAGCAAATTCAATTAATTAATTAATTTGTGCGTGCGTGCATGTTTATGTAAGATGTCTGGGCACGGACAAAGTGACATCGCACCATAGAATTTCAAAGCGCACTTGATAATAAAAAGTAATTAATTAAATTGTAATTACTAGACATCAATGAATAGTGCTTATAAATCGATAGTTCCAATTGTCAGTTTCAGTTATTATTCCCTAACGCGCTCTGATTAATGGTTTATCTCCCTTGCCAAGCAATGCGTCGGAATGAAGGCATTTGAACTGCCCCTGTTTGCAGGATTTTGTCCCACGTTACGAGTAATTAACCACATGACCCTCCCTGTGACCAGATAAAATGTCCAGGGACATCACTGCAATACCCTCGTTTGGCATATTTAGCATCCCAATTTACTGCAGCAAGACACTTTTAATTATTTTACTGGTGTGTTTTATTATAACCATTTAACGCGGGTTATGTAACCATTATTGCAGAATTTTACTCTGCATTTATAAAAGAATGAGTTGATTTCCAAGCACATCTGGCACCTTGCATAAGTGGGTTGCATAAAATGTCCCTAAGAAGATTTTACTGACATCTAATATTATCGTCGTTATTGAATATGAAGTCCTAGTTTTACAAGAAGGTTGCAGCTTAAATACTGAGATAGTAGTATAAATATATCTACGTGCCCTAGTACAAACGATGACTTAATGATTATATTAAATTTTTACAATCATTACCGATCTATTCAATAATCCTGCAGAAAAAAATATTGACTGCGATTTTGTTTAAAATGCAAACACTTGTTTGTCAAAATGAACAAATACAAGCTAACTTAAAAATATTCATAATCAATTCAACTCCAAGTTCAAGCATTGACGAGCGAGGTGATCCATATAAACAACATATACCTAATGCACAATTTGCTCAATTCTTCTTAGTGTCGAAGACGATTCTTTAAAACGCTTGATCCTAAAGAATCAATTAGTTATATCATGCACTACTATTTGGCTTACGCAGCGAAAAAAAAAACATTGCTACTTTCAAATGTACAAACTTCATTCAGTAAGAAATGCCAGGTATCCGAAAATGAAAATGCAACGATTATCGACGCTGCGGAATTCGCTGGAATATTGTTATATTGTTCTGAGTTAAAAAAATAAAAACTAACGGCTCTCTTGATGATGGCCGGTAAGCATAAAATCACGATATTATTACGTCTACAACTTGCTGTCATAGAGAGAAAAAAAAAAAACATTACATGATACACATTCCTAAAGGTCTCGTCCAGGAAAATTGGAAATTGGATCATAAATCACTATTTTAATCCCTTTTGAAACCTCTCACGTCTATCTTCATAGGCTTACACCAAAGGAAAAGGTCAATTTCTCTCTGTAAATATTTAATGTTCCATTTTGCAATAGAAAGCGCGATGAAATAATATTTACATTGCAACCGCATCCATACATTAAATACTTATAGCATGCAGAACGGCTTGTTTAATCTACTCAACTCGTTAAATTTCCCAAGCTATTTGAATATTCAGAAGCTGGCCATTCCTGTTCTAAAAATCCAGTTTAGACAAGAAATGACCCATGACTAGACAGAAGTGAACTTCGATGAAGGTCGCGTGAGAAAGTGTCAGAATAAAAATAGGTGAACCCTACTGGACACCCGAGCAAGTTACTGGTCAGCTAAAATGAAGGCTCACCACCAACAAAACAGGAATAGACCTCATACACTACAGATCTATGCCGGGCTGTCGCCCAGTTTACGGAATGAGCAGCACAAAAAGGATATGTGACAGAAACAAGACACCGCGGTTGGTTAACTCTCTGTGGACAAGTGCCGCAGGAGAATGTTGTATTTATATGACGAAGATAAAATACGATATCATTATTTTAGGTGTAAGCCCATGAAGATAGCCGTGAGAGGAGGACAAGGGAGTAAAAAGTGATCACTTCTCTCCCCGATGCTTAAACTTGAACTTGAGCTGGTTCTGAATAATATGTTTTATGGGTTAGCTTGTATTTTTTCATTCCGTCTCCTTGTTATAATGAGTTAGACACCTACAACTGTTTGTCTACTCACAGTTTACATGTAATAACTATAATCTCCTTTATTTCTTTGAGTGTATGACGCTTACGCAAAGTGCAATGTTTATCACCATTTTTCTGGAAATAATGTATAGAGAGAGCAACGTTTCTCGCACTGCTTTCAAGTGGGGTTCCCTTTGCTAAGTTTAAAGGCTTTACGGACTCTTTACTCTTGTCTCGTTCAAAAGTCATTTTATCATATGTTTTTTTAAATGGTTTAATATTTGTATGAATGTTATGGACATAGTAGAAAATGTAATAAATGATATTAATTACTGGTAATTGTAAACATTTTCTTTGTCGTAGGCAATACAAAGAAATAATTGCATATTTTCTCACTTTTGACATAATTGTTCGCATTTACCATGGTAGAGTGGTAAATGTTGGTAGACCTAACTGAGTCCGATTTCCCTCCAAAGGATAAAATGTTCACTGCTTCTTTGTTGCTGTTAACGTGCTTTGGTATTGATAAAACCTCAATTCATAATAATATACGTTTTGGGAATAGAGTTGGCACATTTAATTATTAATCTTTTAAGTTATGGTAATACGATTTACATTCTAACTTATTTTGTTTAGATCAAGTAGAGTATCGGTTAAATGTTTGTGAAAATACAAAGAAAAAATTAATAAAAGTTTACTTGAAGAAATCCTTTGGAGTTTCATAGTATTAACGGAGAACCACGTTTATTTTGTTATTCAAACAATTTAATAGCAAACAGAATCGTAAGGCAGCAACAGAAGTAAGGCAGTAAATTCTTAGATACCATCATTATTGACAAGCAATTATTATTGACGAATAAAACACTAAACTACATAAATCCATATCGAACATAAAAATCATATTCTAATCAGCTGTGCTATTAGTGCAATAGCATTACTCAATATGGGGAACATGTAAACTAACAAGCATGACGGTGTTTCCTTGCTTTTTATACTTTAACTGCTTCATTACCATTATTATTAAGAATTTTATTTTTTACTTTGCAATTTATATTATCATTTATTATTGCCGCTATAATCTTAATTCTTCTGCTCTTTCCCCACCAGTATATTTCCAACTTTCACCGAAGACGAATGGTAATTGCTAATAGTTCCGTTAAATATTGGTAAACTGTCTCCAACATATCTCTTTGTTTGGACAATGTAAACATTTACCAGCAATTTCTCATAATAGTTTTTTTTTCTACTTTGGCAAATATACTTTTTATTTTTTAAAACAATATTAATAAATTATCTTTACATTATATTAATTATTATATAGTTAATTATATATACTATTATTATATTATATTAATATATTTATATTAATCATAATATAAAACCTATTATAATTAATAACTAGAAGAAAATATGTATTTTTTAATTACCGAAGGATATTAAGAATATTTTAAAATAATACAGATCTACCCATAAGAAATGTATGATTTAGAATAGAATTTTTATCATCTCTCTTTTATTAAATGAGAAAATTATATAAGAAATAGATTGTACAACACTAACGAAACTCATGAGTCTGCCGATACCTGCACAGCTGTTCAATGTTTATTTCCTAACTCTATAAACGCATCAAACTTTTGCAGAGAAAATTCCTTTTGTTTGTCGTTTTCAGTGTCAGTGTAATATGTAGTTAATTTCAATATGATTTTTATCATCTTTCTGGGATGTGATCGTTTAATCTAGATTCTAGAAAACCGCAAGGGGGAGGAGGACCACATGGGTTCTGCTTACCATATCTTGGGAAACACTGGTACAGAGCATTCTATCCAGTAATCCAGTAAGTATTCGTTTATAGTCCATGAACATTGCAAGAAAATTAGGCTAAGTGTTATTCAGGCAAAAAATAAATCGTGTACAGTTCCAGAAAAAGTAATAGTTCAAATTTTGCAGCTTGTTTATTGATTGATGTCATTAAGGTTTGTCTGTATACTGGACCCGAACTTTGGTGAGGAGAACAATCAGCGAGCAGAAGCTAAACCCTTCATTTCGTCTCGGTAACTCAGTCGGCTGGGATATCGGCAAATCATTCGGGAGGGAGTGGATTCTGACCCTATGCCTGCGATTTTTTTTAAAGAATAAAATTGAGTTTTTAAAGAACACTAGAACCGACATTTCAGTCAGATGAAAATATTAAAAAGTGGGATAATTTCTACCCAATTCTTGAGGGTGACCTAACCTCAAACGTAGGAAGATGGTTACTCAAATAAAAGCAAACGCAGTTATGCTATAACAACAAACTGCACCTGCCATGTGCTTCTCTTACGGCCTGCTATCGAGTCTATGAGTTTCTGGAAATAATTCTATAATTACCCTAAGGTGTGACATTTCTAACTGTCATTCATCACAAACGTTCAAATAGCTCAGTAGTGAGCGTTTCTGTCGCAGACTCCAAGATTTTGAGTTCAACACACGCCAAACAAGAATTTTAATTATACGTTTAGGTTACATTCTCTTTTACTGAACGGTTTAACAAACATGCATATATTATTTACAGCAAATAAATTGTCCTACTTCTTTGCATATGCGTTTTGGAGCGGGTTAGCACAACACTTGAAAAGAACGACTTCAATACATTGGTTAGCGTTCGCGCTCGAGCCTCGGAGCATGCGCAATGAATTATACCTAAAAAGAGTCCATAGGTTATTATTTTTTTTTTATAATTGTATGTCTTATTTTGACTGCGAAATACCCATTCAGAAAACTTGGCTTCATCCTCAATCGCCTGCAGATCGTCTGCTGAAACGTATCTAACTTATGGTGGTTGCTGGAGAGTTCGAGAAGAGAGAATTTCGGAGTTCGTTTAACAGATTACTCGGAAAAAGGAGTCATCATTTCTACTTCATTTATTCATCTGCTTGTTACACCTTACAATGCACTAAACATACAATGCTGGCATACAGATAGTGAATAAACACATTAATATTTACTCATGTTCGAGGCCAGGTTGCCAGGTTAATGAATATGGTCACCATGATTAATTTTAGTAGTTCATACTAAGGCAAATATTGTTCCAGAATTTTATGATGAAATAGAAGCAAGTTTTACACTGCAAAATTTAGTTTCATAGAATAGAGTTATTCTTCTAATTTTAATAATGAAAGATAATGACAATTTATTAAATTAATGCTTTATATTAATAGTTCTGTTCGTTTTATACTTTTGTACATATTTATATGGAACTTTAAGGTATAATTATAAGAAAATAAGGCGGCGCTGTGACAGAGTTGTTAGACTGTTCTTTCAGCTTGCTTCTTTCTGGGGTCTCCGGTTTTTTACTGTCATTCATTCCACCTTTACTCCATCCTCACCTCAACCCTATCTCCATCTTCACCTTCATCTACCGTATGTAGTCCGTCGATTTCTCGGTGGTTGCATTCAAATGTATTATGTCACTGCCACCTAACGGCAAATGAGAGATAAGGCATTGCACCCTATCTTTAGTAATACCAGGAGTGCTGATAATTTTTCAGTAATTTAATTGAGGTTAAAGAATGTTTGTTGTCATGACTATTATTCGAGACTGCTAATGACAGCAAACATGAGTTTGAAAGTTCAATTAAATTACTTAAGAAAAATTATAAGAGGGAGTTTCCATAAGATAATTGCATGTGAGAACCATGTCATTTTTCAGTACTTTTAGTACAATGATCGAAGTGATTTGGCTTACCAGTTTGATCTTTCTGAAAATATATACTAATTTTTTAGCTCTTATTCGAAATAGAACTGCGTGGAGATCTAAATGAAATAAAATAAATTTGAACATTTTATAACAATTTTGTATCAATGATTTTTTATTGTGATGAGAACTATTTTTGGGAGGCAATGAGAAAATCGTGCATGAGAACAGGCTTTCTAGACACCTTATTTTGCCAAATCGAAGCAGAGTTTATAGAAATAAAAAAAAAAATGAACGTAGGAAAGTTAGGTGTTAGGTGTTAGTTTTCGAACACTATGCTTTAAAACCATCGATTAAGTCCTGTTTTGATTGTTGAATAAGGTATCCACGAGACCCTACATTGGCAGTAAGGCGCTTGCGTGTAGTTATCACTAATGTCTGTTTATCTCTGATATACCACCACTTTCAGATATTATCACAAGTAATATCACAAGGGGGTCTGAGATTGACGATAAATGAACGAACATAGCCAGTGAATTGATCTGGAAAGCTCGAACCCTCAGGTTATATTTATTAGGATTATTTCACGAATAAAATACAAAATTTAAACACACTTCCCCTAAACTTGGATTACAAAATCGTAATAATTATATATTTATTATGAAAACTTAACTTTTAAAGTCATCTTGCACCAGACGAAGGTCTATTGTCAGTAATACCGATAGAGAAGAGCCAACGCGGATTTACAGATATTTTCTGAATAGAATAAGAGTAAAAGTAATATATATATATGAAATTTGCGCGCAGAATATTAACAATTATATAAAATGTTATACTCACCTATTTAGAAACCGTGAGAATGAAATAGACGAAAGTCGATTCTTACACTCACTACCATTCATTTTACTATTACCAAATGAGAAAAACAAAACAAAGATAATATTTTACCATTCTGAACAGAGTTTTTTTTTAATTTATGATTGCTTATGGTATATATATATATATATATATATATATATATATATATATATATATATACCACAAATCTGCTTTCTGTCATATTAAAATTAACCCTCAGTATACAACCCATTCTTATGTAGCTTCCGAGTATGTTCCACATTAATTCTTCATACTCTAATATTTTATTCTGAAATCTAAACAGTGCATGCAGTGAGGAATACTAGTATTCAATAAAAAAGTTGGGCAAGAAAAACTTTATTTGTACCATGGTAAATAATTTTCAAAATGATGATAATTTTAGATTTTGAAATTTGCAGTTGATTAGTTGATTAAGTGTGTCTTTCTCCTTTCCTTCACAGATTCATTCAAGGGATTTGAATGAACGTGATTAACCTGTTTCTTTAGTGACTGTAAATTAAATGCACATATGCAATGGTTGGTTTAGATTTAAAATTATCTTATTACCATAGTAAAAAATTATTTATATGAATATCTTTCATATTTCTAAGAAATATAACTTTCTCTATTTTATCTGGAGTGAATTTTAATTTACATTAATAAAATTTAATACTACAAAAACTGCAAGATCATTAAGTTAAATTCTGTTATAATTAAATATTTAAATAGACACAAATAAAATAAAGTTGTAAAATGAGTTTTTACAAGTATCACTAAAAATACTGTTTTGTTTTACAAAAAAAAATATTACAAATAGGATATTTCGATGTAATTCCATTTGCATTTCCAACACCAGTATTCTTCAGTATTTCTATTGTAAAAATATAATTTTTTGCTAAAATATTGTTTGACCTAGCTAAATTCTTGTTTTGGTCACATTTTCTGAGATTATCAAGGTTCCAATTTCCAGCAAGTAAACCCTTACACTAGAATAATAAATTTTTACCACATATTTTGTAACCTGATACATGTAAAAACATTTACCGTACATAAACAGTACTAACAAGAGAAAGGCTTAAACAAATTTCACTTTTATCGCCACGTTTGGCCGAGGTCGTTAAAGCACGGACTAGTGAGCAGAAGATCTGGGGTTTGATTCCCACCAGGATCGTCCACTTTGATTGAGGTTTTTTTTTCAGGTTTTCCTCAGTCCTTACAAATTGCAAATGTGTGAAAAGTGCTCTAAACTTGACCTGGAACATTTCCTTCTTTAAATAAAAGTATTTCAAATTTTATCAATTCATTTCAAGTATACTCACTGTCCACCACTTGTGATGCCTCAGCTGTAAAACCGGGCATTAAACAATATTTAAAAAAATCAGTTTCAATATATTCTGTTATACATAAATGCATAAGCTCAATACAATTAAATATCTAAGAAGGTGGTGAGGAGAATGGCAGCTTAAAACATAAGTAAAAAGAAAGTGAATAAAACGTAAATTTAATTCTAAAATATAGATGGTTAAAATGAAACGAAGGTGAGGAACAAGAAAAGAGAGAAATGCTGATATTCCCTTTTCCTTGGCTGTTTTATTAAGTTTTCCCTTTCGTTTTTATTATTCTTCCATGTACTTAATTTCTACATTTCCTTCTTATTACATTTTTATTTTTCGTTTTTGTACATGATTACTTTTTTTCTCTACTTATGGATCCAAATAAATATTAATTTTTTAAAAAAGAAAAATTGTAAGAACTTCCTTCGGTAAAACTGAAATTAATAGAAAAAAATCGCTCCATATATGCATTATAAAAATTTTAGACAAGAAAAAATATTACTTCGAAGCTGCATATGTTTATAGATCTAATTTAATATCATAAAGCGTTCCATATGTTATGCGCAAGAATTTTAGATACGAAATTTAGAGTATAACTCCTAAGATGGAGAAATTTAAGTAGCTGTAAACTATGATATAGTACAGCCAATACTAATTAAATAATTATATTTGATACGAATACATTTAAATAGTATTTGCGAACTCGGAAAACTAAGCTCTTACAGGGACACAGTGTGTATGACGTCCCCTTTTGAAACTTCCCCTGTCGGAATGAAATCTAAGGGCTTTATTGTTAGTGGGTAATAGAAACAACTGTAACTAATAAAACAATCAACAAGTA